>APFE031255027.1:1237-16084 GCA_000404065.3 Pinus taeda | reverse complement strand
CCAATTATAATTCAGCTGGAATAAAGCAATGAGGCAACTTACGAAGCACGTTTGACGAGCCAGGCCAATACAAGTGACATTCTTATGATCAAATCCATCAATAAACTAAATTATGATGAAATTAAACCCTAAAGTTCTTTCCAATTTATCAACTTCAATGAAAATTCTTATTCCTAAGCAATGTATTTCAGCGTTGACGAAAATTGTCCTCGAATCTTCGCACATATTTAATCGTGAGCTTAATTCCACGAATTTTGATCAATAGATCAATTCTTTAACGAAGTAAAAAAAAAAAAAAAAAAAAAAAAAAAAAACTATTCTGCCAGAGTCGGTGAATGTGAGATTATTTATTCTAGCCCTGAGATTTAGCAGCTATCAAGACTTTCATAGTTATTTCAGAACTTTAGATAAAACAAGTCAAGGGAAATGATTAAAAAAATATATATATCAGCTGCAAAGAGGGCTTCATATAAATGTACACGTTTTCCAAATTAAAAATATGATAAATATGAACTTGTCCAAAAATTCAAAGAGTTCACTATTCCCCAACGCAAAAGGCTGGTTCACAAATCTAAAATTGCAATATTTAAGAAAACAACACCTGTTCTTATAGAAAATACCTGTAATTGGCATATTGGCTGGTGAACTTGGCCGTAATTAGGTTCTGAAAAACTAAAATATCAAAGATCAGGGGATGCCACATATAATCGATACCAAGCAAGAGATAGAGACAAAAGGAAATGAATTACAGAGCCAAAGTGATCTCATGGACTCCAGAATCCAAACTAAGGCCATGTCCAGCTTATAGTGTAAGCAGGTATATCTCATATGACATCGGAAACTATTTGATTTGCTTGTCAGGAATCGGGATGACTTTACAAAAACTGATATAATGACCAAGAAATGATAGGGAGCAAACCTGCTAACAATTCAATAGACCCATTTTCTGTCCAACAGAATGGTTGTAGGTTAAGTTTGAAACATGAATTCAGAGCCTCTAGAGTATAGCCTCATTGTGACTACATAACCATAAGATAAAATAAGCATCAAGTAAACCATTAAAAATAGGGGCAAGAGGTAATTTAGGTTTTAACCTTTAATTACAATCAGTAGATCTCGACCAAAAAAATGATTCCTCGGGAAAGACCCACTCAATCTAAATTCTATTAAATTGGCTTTGGAAAATGTTTATACCTTTAGCTTCTGCAACATCATGGACAAGCACAACAATGCAAGAAATCCTAAGAACTGAAAAAAAATTCGCCTGCAGTTAGCATTTCATATGAAATTAAAAATACGTGATACGCTCCAAACAATACAGAAATTTGTAAATAGATTTTGGCCAAATTACGCGTAACACCCAAAAGTCCCAGGCAATGTGAGCGCCAAACTTTTTCTGACCTGCATGGAGAAATCATATTTCCAGAAACTGTTGGCCTGTGCTTGCACCTACCATTAGATTAAAAGTAACACTAGAAGAAGGCCCACATCTTCAGACATGCAGAGAAAAAAAATGATCCCCGTTGGTTCAAACTTCAACAAATAAAATCATGGTGGGGCAAATCTATTTTTGGCGAAATCCAATTAAGAGGTGCACTATAATTATCAATTCCAGAAGCATATCTAAACAATTGAGAGAAAAGAATGGGATTTCTAGTCATTTCTAGCTACAAAAGGGACTGTTGTACAGAGTAAGCCATTTCAGCTATATCTAAACTGTCTAATTTACTGTCCAAATAATTCTCAGACAAATAACACTTCATCTGTGCCCATCATCAAGGAAACTTGAGAATATGAGTGAAAAGTTGAGAGTGATCACAATATACATTTCTAAAAAAAAACCTGACCAGACTAACTTGGTAAAGAGGATTTAAAACAAAAGAAATATCAACCCTAGTTCCGAGTAGGCAGGGGTCAAATTCTTCGTAAATATGTTTTGAAAGCATATATGTCTCTCATATATGTACAATTTTCAAGAAGAAACATTAATTTCAATGCCTCTATTTCATGTATGTACAATTTTTAGGAAGGAACATTACTTCTAATGTTTTTATTTCGTATTTTAAGGGAAGAAACACTGGTTAAAAAAGCTGTGGGAGAATATTAGTTTTAATGTCTTTCTACTAATTTCAGGACAAAAATAGCAATAGAAAAATAGGGGCAGCTGTGCACTGGATGCAATGTAATCCTCAACTTTGTTCTAAACATTCTCCCATAGGCTAGACAATTCTAATCACAACTAACCATTTTTCATATCTTATGAAAAACTGAACTGGGCTAGCCAATCCTTCAGATCCTTCAAATACTCTAGTTCTGAATCAATGTGATCAAATACAATAGGAAACAAAAACAATAACAGTGTTGGCCCAATCTAAATGGAAACTCATCGGCCGGGAATCAACCAAGGGCATAGCTTTCCAACAATAGAGGTAGAAAAAGTTTTACAGTCCAAAACCAGGAGCACAGTCGAAGATAAGGGCTGCCATTTAAAAACTACCATCTATTCTTAAAACCCAAATATGTGAAGCGCGGATGATATAAACACGGAGTTTATAGAAAAGCAAGTTTAGGACTAGAGAATCTAACAAGCAGCAGAGAAGCATTTCCAACTATTGAATTTGTATATTCCTGCATAAGTTGTGCAGCTTTTGGCTCTTCTTGCTGCACGAGAAGTGTACAAAACAAAAGAACAGGCAAAATAGAAGATGATAGCAGCAGCAGCATCAACCATACCCTTGGTCTATCTAAATTTTTAAATGCAAAACATGCTGCAGAAGCAACATGATGGATGGCCTACACAACATACCTATCCATAAGCTAAAATGCACAATTTTCATCCGATTTAAGGAAAAAAAATTATGCCGCCTCTTCAAAGTAATCAACCTGTACTTTAAAAGAAGTCAAGTTAAAATTTCCAACAAGTATAATTCCGGATGCCCATAGGCCCTAATGATTAAACCAGCTCTGATACCATATGTAACAGCACAAGTAAAACTAAAATTAATGTCAAAAGGAAAACAATTCTTTCAATGAAATTATACCTGTACTTTACGGCTGCGAAGTGACCACAAGATTTGGGGAAGACTCTCCTCCCAACCGTAGGCTCAATTGTGCAGGATTCTGCTACAACTGGCCACCCCCGAGCCCTCAATCAACGACTACTGCTAGTATTCCTAAGTCTTAGTACTCTCCCAAGAGAATGAAGATAGAGCCTCAGAATGATCGAACCCCTTCCATCCTCCTCATCATTCATTAAATAGAAAAAACATTGGAAGGAAAACCACATGCACACCTCCATGTGTCTGCATGCCACATGCCCACCCTCCATGTGTCGGCATGCTATTTTTTTTTGATAATTTCCTTCTTTTATTATGGTTATTACTATTTTTTTATTTTTATTATTAGTTGTTATTTTGGTTATTACTATTTATTTTTATTACTTATCATTTTTATTTATTAATTATTTTATTTGATTATTTATATTATCTTATTTTTAATTATACTATTTATGTATTATGTTTATAGTTATTATTATTTATTATTTATTAAGTGGTTTAATTATATTATTCATTATTATTATTTTTTTATTATTAATTATTATTTTTGTATTATTTTTATTAGTTCTTATTCTTTATTATTTATTATTAAGGGAGGGATGTTACAGTCTACCTCATCAAATGGCTTTCAAGATTCCAGTGTTAGTCAAAAACAGACCTTGCTTCAGGAATGTGATTGATGAGGGAGCTTCTACGTGTATTATGTCGATTCAGTGTTTGAGATCACTTGGCTCTCCTACACTCAATCAATCCCCGATGATTCTAAAGGCTTTTGATGGCCGAGGGTTTCTTCCTTACGCCATTTTGCAGGATTTACCTATAGGGGTTGAAGGCAAAACTATTAATCTAGATGTGGAAGTTGTTGATGCCCCTCTAGATTACAACCTTCTCTTGGGTCGCAGTTGGTCTTACGCTATGGCTGCTATTGTTTCATCGATATTTCGACTTATCAAGTTTCCTCATAATGGAAAGATCATTATAATATACCAGTTGACTTATTTTTCATCTAATCCAGCCCCTTCTGAGAGTATTCAACATGCCGGTAAAACAATTATCCCTTACAAGGATGTTGGGGTAGGTTTGGTTAAAGATTCTGGTTTACTAGGAACTTTTTCATTTCCTCCTCCTAATGTATCGCCATCTTTTGCAACCATTCATATGATTTCATCAAACACCATCGCTTTTGATGATACATGGATCGTACCTTCCGATTCTGAGGTGGAGTCATTTGGCAACACTATGCCTTTGAGTCCCTTTGAAATTGCATATCAAGCCATACATTCGTTTTCTGACTCTTGTTCAACCGAAATCGATCCAATGAATGTGGTCCATGGGGAATCACTTTCAATATCAACCTCAGAGTCAACAACATTTTCTGATCCTGTTCACACCGATGAGCAGATTCGCGAACTTTTATCTGATGATGATTTACCCTGGGAAGATCTTCATCATCGACCTTTGTTTTTACCTGAGCTTGATCATTTCGAAAATGATTTTTCATATATTTTTACTCCTGATTATGTCAAAGAACCACAAAATCCATTGCAACATCTTGATTACTAGTTGAATCTGGGAAAAATTTCTCGAACGGTTCCTATTGACATTTTGGTTAAACCCAGAATTATTGAAAACATTCATATAGGTGCTTCCTATACGGATGATGAAATCCAAACTTATAAAGCCCTATTTCAAGAATTCCATGACGTGTTTGCCTGGTCATATGAAGAAATGCTAGGAATTGATTCATCAATTATTGTCCATGAAATCAAAACTTACCCAGATGCTAAACCTATCCGGCAATGTTTACGTCAGATACATCCGTGAAAAGCTGCTACTATTAAAAATAAAGTTGAGAAATTATTTTGAACAGGTTTCATTTATCCAATTCTCTTAACGGATTGGGTATTGAATATTGTTCCTGTTAACAAAAAGCAAGGAACAATAAGAATATTTATTGATTATAGGGATATTAATCAAGCATATCCTAAGACAATTATCCAACCCCCTATATCGATCAAATTATCGATGATTGTGCCGGCAATGAAATGTTCTCCATTATGGATGTTTTTTCCGGTTACAATCAAATCAACATACTCCCTGCTGATCAACCAAAAACAGCTTTCATTTATCCATTGGGGACATTTTCTTATTGCAAATTACCTTTTGGATTGAAGAACGCCGGAGCAACTTTTCAAAGGGCTATGTATTACGCGTTTCATGACGTCAAGCACATTGTGTAGCCTTATCTTGATGATTTACCTGCCCATTCATTACGTAGAGTCAATCATCTCACTCATTTACGAGCAATCTTTATGAGATGTAGGCATTATCAAATTAGGTTGAATCCACACAGATTTGTTTTCTGTATAGAAACAGGTCGTTTGCTGGGATTTGTTATTTCAAAAGCTAGCATTCATGTTGATCCCTCGAAGGTTGAAGCTATTATCAAATTACCTCCTCCTTCGACTCTTTGCTAACTCCAAAGTTTGCAAGGGAAAGAAAACTTTTTACATTGTTTCATTCCTAACTACACTAAGATAACGAAAGGTTTTACCAGGTTGTTGAAATAGAAAACTCCATTCTTTTGGGATGAGATAGATGACAAATCTTTTGATGCACTTGAACACGCGTTGACCCATGCACCGTTATTGCATCCTCCCAACTACAACCAGGATTACTTCTTGTACCTCGCCGCTTCTCATTCCACCATTGGGATGGTTTTAGTTTAGGAAGATGAATTCAACAGTGAACATGTGATTTACTATCTTAGTCGAACTCTGGCGACTGAGCTTAAATATTCGCATGTAGAGAAATTGGCCTTGGCAACGGTTCAAGCTATCCAAAGATTTCGTCATTACATCTTATTACGCAAAACCACAGTAATTTCTAATTGTAACCCTATGATGTATATTTTGACTAAACAATTGCTAGGGGGCAAGTATTCCAAATGGATAGTTATGCTGCAGAAATTTGACTTGGAATTTCAAAAAGCCAAGGCAAAGAAATCTTTGGTTTTTGTAGAACTGATGTGTGATTTCCCGCGTACTGATACTAAAACTGTGGCGGAAGAACCCATTGCGGATGAATCCTTGTTTCTTATCAGTATGCTTGATCCATGGTATGGAGATATAATTGTCTATCTCCAAACCCAATCTTTTCGAACTGAAATCTCACGATCTCAACAAAGCAAAATACTTTTCAATCCTAACAATACAATATTATTGGCAATACACTCAATCGTCATGGGGCAGATTCTGTTTTCCGATGTTGTCTAACTCATGAAGAAGCTGAAAATGTTCTTAATGACTGTCACTCTAGAGCATGTGGTGGTCATATGTCTGGGTATGCTAGAGCCCAAAAGATATTGTGCACTAGTTATTTCTGGCCATCCTTATTTAAATATTGTATCTATGCAGTCCGGAAATGCCACAATTTTCAAATTTTTTATCGTAAGATGCATGCTCCACCTGCTCCTATCCACCCTATAATTGTTGTTGGTCCTTTTGCAAAGTGGGGTATCGACTTTATTACATGTAACCCTCCCTCGGCCAAGGGGAATGCGTATATCATCCTTGCGGTAGATTATTTTACTAAGTGGGCCTTGGCGATACCTACATTTTCGGAAGATGGAAAAACTGTTGCAATTTTCATTTTCAATCATATAATTTCTAGATTCGGTTTTCCTCAAGCGATTATTACTGATCATGGAATTCATTTTTGAAACATCATCATGACTGAACTAATAGATTAGCTTGACCTATGTTATAATAGTTCTACTCCATATTACCCAGAGGCTAATGGTCTGGTTGAAGCAATCAATAGAGTTCTAGTCACTATGATCCAACAAATCATTGGGATTCATAGGTCGAATTGGCATAACATGTTACTTTCAGCACTTTGGGCATATCGAACCTTAGTAAAAACTTCAACTAGTTTCACTCCTTTTCAACTGGTCTACGGTTTGGAAGCAGTGTTACCCATTGAATGCGAAATTCCGTCATTGCAAGTAGCCATAGAATTACTCCCAGCCACTTCCAAAGAGGAGAAACCTTTGTTGTACTTAGCTCAGCTAGATGAGAATCAACGTGATGCTACATTAGCAATCGAGACCCATGCAAAACAAATAAAAGCTCAGTACGATTGAAATGTTACACCTCGTAATTTTTCGGAAGGAGATCTAGTCTTACTATACGAACAAGCAAACGATAAGCTAGGGGCTGGCAAATTTGTACCTATGTGGAATGGTCCTTATGTTGTTAAGCGAAAGCTGGCAAAAGGGGCCTATGAATTGGTAGATTTTGATGGTGTCTATTTAGGTAGACCTAGAAATGGGCTTTATTTGAAAATATATTATGCTTCAAGATTGGTGTGGAGATTTTGTTAGATTAGTTTCTTTTTAGCTGGTGTGTTTAGATTAGAAATGTGTGCCTAGTTTAGAGAGTTATTATGTCATTATTCCTGCTCATCTTGATTTTAATCTTGATATTGTAGATGCCGACGTCTCTTCAAACATACATTGGTTTTGCTGATGGTGCTTATCGTAGTACACATAACATTTCTTCCGCAGCTTGGGTTATCTATTCACCCTCTGACAAGTTAGTATCTATGCATGGGGTAAGCGTCGGTCAAACAACGAACAACATTGCAAAGTATAGTGCAGTGATTGAGTTATTATCTGAATCCATTTCATTTGGGATTTGGAGTTTGATTATTAGGTTAGATTCTGAGCTCGTTGTATTACAACTTAACATAGTTTATGCCATTAGAAATCTAGTGTTATTAAGATTATTTTTTAGAGTTCATCTCTTGGAACGTGAACTTGACTACATTGAATATAAGCATATTCCAAGATATTTAAATACATTAGCAGATGCAATATAGACATTTGCAATAATCGAAACAGTAATTTTAAAAACGTTCCATAACATGTTATACAAGATAGCAAGTAATAGTGATATATCGTAGCATAGAAGTGTGTCAAATATACATCGTCTTCGATCATAGGTTGAAAAAAACCTTCTGATCGACAAAAATGATAGTACAAAAAGACATAAAATGTCATATTAGTCTACAAAGGTAATCATCCTATCACAGATGATGATCACGATAAGAAACCACTGCTCAGGCCACCCTACAAATGAACCTCCTAAAAGGTCCTGGGACCCCAATCACATAACGTTGTAACCTAAGTGGAATATCATCTATGCTAGTCTCTGGAATGTCTGCTGTCAAACACTCTAGATGATTCTCCAATTTGGTTAGGGTCTCTGTAGATCGGTCCTGTGGGGGCGGTGCTACGACAACTGGGTGTCTTCTCTCATAGGGCTGGAAAGCGGCTGGTCATGATGGACTCACATTCGCATTTAAAACTTTTTACTGTTAGTTTTGGATGATTTAAAAAACAAAAAAATTAGTTAAAATTTAGAAAGTGTTGAAAATGATTTTACCTGAATCATCCCGTTACTCTCTTGGTGCAAGAGCCATGCCTGGATCACCACGATAATCCATCCCAGCATATGGAAAATCCTAAATCACAAAAAGTTTGTTTCTCAACCAACGAAAATACTCAGGTGGAAATTGAACAACCTCTGAAACCTCCTTAGGATGGTGGGCCATCGCTGCAACCCAGCACATAATCCTAGGCTCTCAAGGAAGTCCATCCTCAATGGAAAGCTACTGTGATACCAACATAGGGACCCTCTCTAGACAAAAATTGATGACCAGGAAACCATATCCAAAGTTTTTTAGTTGTCCATTCTTTGTTCTAGTGAGTTGGCCTTTTACATTCGCCAACACAGCTTCGCACCAGTTGAAAATGGTGCCTTGGTAACAGTCTACTGCCATTCGCATTTGGGATCTGATAGCTACATGCAATGTTGCGCTCCCAGATATTCTTGTGACAGTAAATGCAATCACTTTAAGTTCAATATGGGAGATAGTTTTAATATCTATCCGTTTGTCCTCTGTTTGGTCATTACAAAACTCTAGTCGGAGACTAGCGACAGACTAGCCAATTGGCCTAGTCCTGAATAGAGATAATTATTCACCTCTCTTGGGAAAACCAGTCAAGAAGTATATGTCCTCTAGCTCGATTTCGAGCCGGTGACCACCAATAATGAAACACGGGTCCTGTGTACTCCACCTATCCACCAGCCATTGAAGGAAGTCTACCTAAGCCCTCATGTTGGGTATGGCTCAGAATTTAAATAGTCTGGATGCTTTTAATGCCCGTATTGAAGGTGGATGAATTAATGCCGCTAGATCCACATCTTCGTGCTCCCGTTCCCACCAAATGAGCATTTTGTATGACCTACATTGCAAAAAAGGCATATTAGATCATTTTAGTTCAAAATTTTTGGGTTGAAATGGAAAAAATTGAAGTTTTAAAACGTATTTCGTGGGGTACACACCCGCTAGTTAGGGACAGTGTGTAGGTTCGCACTCTTCCTTAGGAGCAGGTATGGAACCCAAACTTTTTCCTTTGTACGAAAAAGTTAGGGTCTGCAAGGACCACATGTTGCACCTATGGACCCCCCGCGAGAAATTTTTTAATCAAAATTTTCCTTAAAAAATAAATTTTAAAGCCATAAAATGAAAATTAAATGGTTGAAATGCAAGATAGGGATGATGTGGATTACCTGGAGCTGATGGTTTTCGATTCCAACAGTCGGATTTTCCGCAATCTTCACAAGAAGTTTCTTACCCAAAAGCTCTTTTTTCTTACTCTAAAGTCAAGCGGTAAAAATGAATTTACAAAAGCCCTTTTTATAAGATTTTTTGAATAAATGAATTTTTAATTTGTTTATTTTTCACTTTAAAAAGGTAACTTTTTGATGCATTTTTATTTATTTTAAACAGGTATGAGTAATTTTCTGAGTTTTTGTGCAAAATATTGGAATTTTAGGGATAATTGGTCATTTTCAACAAAAACATTGGAGTCCTCTTTAAGCTCTTTTCTAACTCATAAAATATGAAAAGATTGTCGAGTTTTTCTTTTCAAACTCGTTAAAATGGAATTAAGAAGATGGTCCACTTACAACTCTTTTCTGACTGTATAAACATGAAAAGATTGCTGGACTTTTGCCATTTCAAGTTCGATATTGGTGATAAAACGACGTGTCTTTGATTGCTTTTTTACTTTTTCAGATCAGGGCCACTAATTATGAAAAGTACTCCTTGATCGTAATGGTCAAGTAGTTCTCTCAAGTATTATTTTATACTTTTTTGGGCTTAGGAGACACAAATTTATGAAAGAGGACAACCATGGAGTTTCCTTAAGTTTTTCTTTTGACTCCCTAAAATTGAAAAACACCGAGTTTTTCCTATACTCGATTCGTTAAAATTCAACAGTTAAGGACCTGTTCAATTTTAAATAGGAACGGACCACTCCTTCTTAGCGTTCGAATTTTAAACTGAGTTGGACTCATCCGAAGGATGAGCTTATAACCAAGCAAATGTTATCCTCCTCAACTTTGTCAAAAATTAAGAGGTGCTTGCCAGAAATGGTGGGGGAAAAGAGAGAAAAATGAACCTCTTTGTTACACTTTGTGTTTTAGAAAAGCATTTAACTGCTCTTGAACACGACACTTTTTGTTCACCTGGGTTGGGAAATCCTTTGCCTAATAGTTAACCAAACCATATTGAAAATCTTCAGCCGCTTTCTAGGAATTAGCTTTGGGTCCATTGTCACCAAACCATCTGCAGTTTTGTTATGTGTCCAAGAGGTCAGTTCAAATAAACCATTCATTTGCAAAATATCTATCATCCATTTTTACCATCCCTGAGTTAGTCCTTGCCAAATATATTTCTTCAAACTTGATCTATGATTTCGTGTTGTGGGCTTGCCTACAACAAACCGCTTTCTATCGACTTCAGCTCATTATCTTGAAAGATGATCCAGAAATCATCAGTACCTTAAAATCTGCATGCCTCAATGGTAGGTTTCTCGCCATTGATGAAAGGTTGCATCATTGACCTTTGATCAAAGGATTATGTGGCGTGTTCGACATCAACTCATTTATTCACATTTCATGGATTGTACTGAGTACTTTGAGAGCCATTGACATTACTAGTGGTTTCTCTCACACTTGTTAACAGTTTACATCATTGACTAGTAATCAAGTGGTTTCTACAATGTTTGACTTCGACACATTCATTCGCATGGATAGAATCGTACTAGTTTGGGAAGCAGAAATCAAGACCTTGGATCTAGTTTCCACCATCCAAGCTACGAGGAATTTTGTTATTCATTATAGATTGGACTATTCATAAACAGATCGTTGCATCCATACTATGTCTATATATGTCTATACTCATGATGTATTACAAAATCATTCTTGTATCAGAACATTTTAGTTAGTTTTCTAGTTAGTTTTGATCTGAGTATGGGAATGCCTACCTCAACAATGATATGTTCACATATATATATTTTGTATTGAATGTTTTTACAGGTTCCAACCAGAGTGTCCACAGGATGATCCTTGAAATGATAAAGTACTTCACTCTTCTTAGATGAAAAATACTATCCTCATCTATTACAAACTTCGCACTTTAGGGGGCAATCTGTTGCACAAAAATTGTCACTTTGACATTCTATACTCTATGTGGGTCTATCACCACTCATACTTTCCTCCTTTGCATGTCTTAAACCTCAGTTCTTCATGTCAAGCCTTGAAACTAAGAGAAAGCACTTAAAAGTCTTTGAAACTCTAGTTCTGCACTTTCTCTTAGCATTACCTACGATCACGCACCTAATGGTCATGTCCCCTACGCACCTGACCACTCTGTCTCTGTGTAATGGGTGCAGACCCCTATAAAAGTCAAAAAGGTGCAAGTACATTCTTAAGAACTCACTTTGAGTCATTTCTGGAAGCCTCTAGAAGGAATCTCGAGGTGGCAAGTTCACTCCTTTAAGGTTCATGCATCCCATACCTTAAGGAGGTAACCCGATGTCAGGAGCTTATCCCTTTGAAGGAGGAATCAATCCCTTCATAGGTGGACCTGTAACCTCCTTCCTTTGCACTATAAATTGAAGCATTGGGTTGATTACTTGGGAGGGAAAAAGATGAATATTTTTGAGGTGAAATGCTGGTGGAACTTAGTCTTCTTAAGTAAGCTTTTGAGAGGAAATATTACAAACCTTTTGATCTCATTTGGAAGAGAGTGAGGCTTGTCAAAGTAGAGGAAATTCTTGTTTGGACCCTGGGAAGAGCTTGTAGAGCATCAAGGCACCAAGGTTGTAAAGTTCTTATATTTCAAAGTTAATTTTTCTCAATAAGCTGTGTTTTATGGTTTATTTCATGGATTCCTTGATCACCATGATGAACATGATTTATTATATTAGCTATGCAGGTGTTTTTTGACGTGTGCTTGTTTGTGATTGCAGGTTCTCAAAAGGAAACTCTTTTGGATGGTTGGAGCATGGCTGCCACAAAATAGCGTTGGACTTAAGGTAGAGTCTAAAAAACCTATTTAGTTTTTATTAATGAATCGCAATATGTTTAGAGAAAGGTAGATTTGCTTGTCCTGCTTGTTGCTAGATATATTTTGATACTAGGGAGATCGGTCTTGTCCACAAGAGAGATTTATCCAGCCAACAGAGTGAGTTACCATCAAGGACAACACTTGTGTCATAGTGCCAAATCTGCGTCATAATTCCAACAATCTCCCCTTTTGGACTTGATGGCAACCCCAAGTCACTCTCCCCCTTTGTCGTCAAGGGCAAAGGGTTATGCTCCCCCTGAGTACATGTTGAATTTCTGATATACTAAAGATTGCTAATTTGAGCTCCAAACTCGAGTCCATGCTCCCCCTTAATATAAGCAAGGTCTGCAAAAAGATGTTCTAAAAGAAGAACATGAATCTATACATACATCATAAATGACCTTACTATCACCAATGACTCATACATACATCCATCTCCCAACCAAGTGGGGATATACCAAGTTTGACTCATCCACCCAACCAAGTGGGGATATACCAATTGTTTATACATGTCAAAACAAGAACATTACATCATCCATACCATGCATAATGGGGAAACAAAACAGGTCATTTCATGACCTTGAAATTAAAAGATATACATGACATAAAGACCAAATATTTGAAAAATGACTATGATAGTCATCAGCAACTATCATCAACAACTATCATCAGCAGCAATCGTCAATCACCATCCAGATCAGCAACCATGATCTCCCCTTGAACCTGTTCCACTTGAATAAAAAACAACTGTGAATTTGTACCCAGATATTCTAAGATAATGTCAACAATGCATTATTAGAAGAATATGCTCCCCCTGAGCCTGTGCTAGATGATCACTGTCAGACCCATATCAAACTCCTTTCATCCTAATTCTAGCCCACTATTTTTCTTCAAACCAACATATACGAAACTGTATCCACAACAATTGGTGTATGTACACGGATATGCCTCCTAGAACTCATGTATAACCACTTTTCTTTGAAACAGATAAGTTTCAACAGCAAGATGATCCATCAAGTACTCCCAGCTTCTGTATGAGATATTCAAATGTCTCTCTGGGCAGTGGTTTGGTGAAAATATCAACAACCTATTCTTTGGAGGGAACATACTCCAATTTGACCTTTTGTTCAAGCACTTATTCATGTAGAAAATAATATTTGATGGGTATGTGCTTGGTCTTGGAATGCATGACTAGATTCTTTGAAATATTGATTGCACTTGTATTATCACATAGAATGGATATGGGTGGAGTACATGTGATCTGAATGTCTTGCAATGTGTGCATCATCCAAAGGAGTTGTGTGTAGCAAGATGCAACAGCAAAGACACTGATATGGAAACCATATAGAATGCACCACCACTGGTGCTTTTTCTGTCATCAATGCTTCCTGCCCAATGTGCATATGTATATGCATGAAGTGTGAGATCTGTATCACTATGATACCATAAACCAAATTTTGTGTACCTTGAAGATATTTGAAAATCCTTTTGACTACTTGAACGTGTGATTCCTTTGGATTTTCTTGGAATCTACCAACTATTCCTACTGCATGCATGATGTCCAGTCAAGTACCTATTAGATAAAGTAGACTAGAAATCATGTATCTGTAAGTTGGTTGATGTACTACTGCTGATTCATCATTTGAGCTGAGACTACATCATGTTACCATTGGGGTACATACTGGTTTAGAATATTTCATGCCATACTTTTTCAAGATCTGTTTGAGATATTTGGTTTGTGACAGAAAAATACCATCTTTATGTTGTTGAACTTGTAGACCAAGAAAATAAGTAAGCTCACCAAGGAGGGACATTTCAAATTCTTGCTGCATTACCGAATGAATATTCTGACTCATGGCTTCTTCATTTCTACCGAAAATGATATCATCAACATACACAACAAGTATTTGCAATTTATTATTGTCAATCTTTGTATATAGATTTCTATCAGCTGACCTTTTTAAAAACCTTGTTAATGCAGATATTTGTCAAGACGGTAATACCAGGCCCTTGGAGTTTGGTTTAGACCATAGAGAGATTTTCCGAGTCTGCATACAAGTTTTGCATCATTTCCAAGAATGAACCCATCTGTGTTAGAATATTATATATATTACGGAGCAATGGAACACATAAAATATTGCAGAAATATAAACACAGAAAACACACAAATCAAGAGAGACACAGATATACGTGATTCACCCAGTTTGGGCTACGTCCACCTCGAACAGCTAGTCCTTCCTTTCTATTATCCAGCAAAATGAAGAGACACAACCTACAGCAAATCCACTGTAATATCCTCTGTCTTCTC
>APFE031255026.1:0-19836 GCA_000404065.3 Pinus taeda | reverse complement strand
ATTTCCTCGTAAACATTTTACTAGCATCAAAATTGAATTATAACCCCCAAAAAAATATTTTATCCACACTACATTGTTGTTGTTATTTTGTTTGTGAGGAAGCGAAACATAAAAGATTTATGTTGAAAGGTTATAACACACATTACCGAGAAATATTTATGTGCATACAACAATTAGCAAGGATACCAAGTTAATTAATAGGGTGGAGAGCCTGATTCTAATGGAGGAAGTTTCAAGATCTCTCTCTTCATATTGAAACACGTGGCAGGTATATTCTGTCTATTTATTATGTGCTCTCTCATTATAAAATCTCTTGATATGGGCATGTGTATTATAAGTTCCACAAAAAGGGTACATTTATTATCCTATTGCTCTTCGACAAGTCATATTTAGCGACGATGTCGGAGCATTATTTCTCTTTCGTACTCAAAAAAATTTCTTCTTCCATAATTTTACTTTAAAATTTGGAATTCCAAGGTGGTGACGTCGACCCGCCGCCACCACCAAGGCTCTAAATGTAGAGACTCGAAGTCGGCAATTCCTATTTCCACCTCCATAGCAAAGTTAATGCTATGGAGGGTACTATGTCAGAGTCTTCCAGCTGCCCATCGAAACCCAGGCGAACCTGCCCGCAGCCACCGGCAGCCTCCCTCCGGTTTGAGGACTTAGTGAGGTTCAGGACGAACGTACTCATTTAATAGCAGACGAATTTGACATGTAACGCGACGGGAGTCCTTCGGCCTAGAAAAGACTGCAGCCTTCACCATTTTCCGGCAGCTCCATCACTCCAACTCCGGGAGGCTCCACTGTTCAGCGTAATCAATGCATTCAAATAACGAGCCCATTTGAATTCAAATTCAAATTTGAATTTAAGCGCCCAAAATTAAACGCTCATCCACATTCGAAGCTTCTCAATCACCATTTCGATGAGTTGCGCATATGCTGTTCGAGGATTTGTGCAGCTTCACAGAGTTTTAATGGCAGACAATGATTTGAGAACCCTGGTTTTAATGGCGAACATTAATCTGAAAACGCTAAGTATTGAAGATTGTCTGGATTGGTTGTGACGCTGAGGTATTGGAGCACAGCATTTTGTATGAACGAATTAAGCTGTGAATTCCAATATCTGTTTCAGGGTTTAGCTTTCTAAAACTGATATATGTTTGTGACATGTGTACTGTTGTGCAGGTGTTTAAGAAGAGAAGAGTGGAACGGAGTTGATTATAGCGTTTCAGAATGCCTGGCTGCCCAATTGTTAGTTCTTTTCAGTCATGTTCTACAGCCCCATGTAAGTCTTTTCGTGTAAATCATGTCTGATATATGACACTGATATTACATTTGGCATTTCACACTTTTCTACTGTATTGTTGCGACTGTGCAGATATTGGTGGCCATGATCCAATTCAATTCAGTAGCATGACAGACCTCAAATTTTCAAGGTTTGCTGAATCTAATGATACTTGGGATGTCATAAACAGTGGGATCACCTTCTCTGGTATATGTGGTACACGTACCTGCAGGGAATATAAGAAGAATGTTTGTTGCAA
Source organism: Pinus taeda (assembly GCA_000404065.3). Taxonomy (NCBI): domain Eukaryota; kingdom Viridiplantae; phylum Streptophyta; class Pinopsida; order Pinales; family Pinaceae; genus Pinus; species Pinus taeda. The sequence continues at coordinate 18,289 of APFE031255026.1, read as the reverse complement.
ACTTTCTAAAGGAGTTTATGGGAAGTTTGATCTAGCGAAGGACAATTGTGATTGTGTGTGCCCATGTTGTGAAAAGCCTGTGAAAATGTTGGATACATGTTGTTTTTATAATTGTAAATGGAAGTACACGGGTATGGTGCAAGAGTCAAGTACTGCAAGTGAATTTGAACTTCCAAACAAATATATCAAGAGAAACGGCAGTGGTCTTGCAAACGCAAGAAATGGGTATTTTGAATATACCGGAGACCTAACAAATTGGAGGTTCCTTGAGTTCAATGTCAAGAAAATTCCAGAGAGCGAGCTCGTTGATTACTAAAATGATATGGTTTCTTTGCACCATCTCTATGCAACTTCTGATTACTGCTCTTTTGGTGGATAAGTATATGAAAGCGACTTTACCGCGTATATGATGCGCAAGGATTTTGCAGGAATGTTTAATGTTTTGTTGCGTTTTAGAGGGATACGGGCATGTGAAGAAAATGCCCTCTGTTTTGGATGATCCAACAAGTTAAAACCTATGTTTGATAGGAACTCTTTTGGTTACCAAACCTCAGATTTTTGGAGAGCCTAAATTATCCTTAGACTTGTTAGGGCCCCGTCTTCTTGGACGGATTTTGCAATTTCACAATGGTTTTTGGTAACAGTTTTATTAATATACTCACTGTACTTCATAAGATTCTCATTTTTATTTTCTATGAAGGTGTCGTAATGAATGCAGTATTTGGTCGTGCATTTGCTTCAAGTAAACCACATCCGGTGTACATGAACTATTTTCTGCATTTTTCTTTAGAAAGTATTTTTACTGAGTTATTTTTCTACATAATTACTGGTTTTTCCTCCCATTTAAGGTTGAAGTTAATATTTGTGACCAGGTTTTTTTCGAGCGGAATATATGAATAAGGTTCGTAATATTTTTCAATATTTTTCCAAAATAAAGAATGAGTGAAAAATGTGGTTAGTTGTAGTTACAAGATAATATCTAAAATAAATAATCTTAAAATATAAAAATAAAGATAATACGCTACCCAAAATAAAATAGGAAAATATATTTACAAAGGGATTATAAAGGGATTATTAAAGGGATTATTAATGATCTCTAACAATAACATATATGTTAAATAATATATTGATTTATGAATAAAATAACAAGATATTTAATTTTGGATATTCTTAATTTGTAGGTAGTTTTTGGGCCCATACAAAGGGGTATGAATACCACTTGTCTAAAAAAAGGATATATATATATATATATATTACTTACACGGGGTAGATAACCAGCTGCGCCCGCGCCACTTGCATTACACGGGGTCGATAACCACTAGGAGGGAGTTGCGGTCGCCTCTCTATACAGCTCTAGGGTAAGTCCGGGGGATTTGAACTCATGACCTTCACTATGGAGCCCACCTTTCTAAGGAACTTCCCCACATTGTGATTACCAACTCACCTATCAAAACATTTTACATATATTTTATTGTAAAACAATCATTACAATAATAAATCTACTCACGTATTGAGAATATATATATATAATTTTTAATTAAATTGAAAGTTTAAAAATGACATAACTTTTTGGACATAAATTTCTATTTTTTTTCCTCAATATGATGAAAAATATTATGAGAATATTTTATAAAATTAAGTCCTTACCATGTAATTACTAAATATAAATAGCTAAATTAAAATCTTCTTATTTCAAAATAAACACAATATACATGAATGTAAGTAACTAATGAAAGCTAGGCTCGATCCATAATAATTATGGATTTACCAGAGAGGGATCAAATCTCTTTTCACTTAAAAAAAAAAATTATTGAATAAGGAGACATTTTTTTGGACTAAAGAAACAACCTAAGCGTTTCAAGAACTTAAAAAGGCTTTGTACGTAATTGTCATCTTAATGATGCCTCACTTGAAAAAATGTATTCATTATGGAGTGTGATGCCTTAGGTCATGACATAATTGTAGTTTTGATATAAGGAGTACCTATTTCCTTTATAAGTTACAAACATAAAGGAAAAAACAACTAAACCCATATGTCAAAAATAAATGTTGGCTGTAAGATAGTGGAATTGATGTCAACCTAGGATGTTTACCTAAGGAGTCAATTGTTTCAGCATTGATGTCAATGAGCTTAGAGGATTTTCTATGATGATCATAGGCTTGTTGATATCTTATTAAGAGATGTTTGCATAGGTTCTATATTTGTTGGATAAAGGATTGAATACAAATGACAAAGTTATGGGTGGAGAGAAGGAGATTTTACCTAAGTTAGAGCAGTTCTCTCTGATGATAACTAGCACAAAGCTATGATTGCAACATCTTTGCTAGGAACCCACAAAGCTATCATTGTATAGTTTATTTTGCTACTAGGTTATTGAGTTTGATGAGAAAACTGCTTGTGTAAGTCAACTGTGTTGCATAGATTCTCCTTAGAGGCGTGAGGAAGGAACTAGTTCCACTGATCAAAATGGAGACAGAGAGAAGATAGATCCACAAGATGCCAAGGCGAACGACAGGGAAAACCCCCAGGTCACCTCAAACACCTGTAGATCGGTCGCTACTGAATGCCCAAAAATAGAGCTCCCAAGTCATCGGATCAATGCTCAAATCCAGTACATGAGAGATCATGCATTGATAAGCAAATTTATAGGTATGTGGCCAACAGAGAAAGCGCTACATGGTTGGATAACAGCGAAGTGGAAGCTGAAAGGACACATAACGCTGCAGCTAGTACCTAAAGGGTTCTTCACGACCATCTTTAACTACTTGGAGGACCGAAACAGAGTACTAGATGGCGGCCCCTATTTTTTAAACGCAGCTGGCCTATATTTGAGGGGATGGGTGGAGCACTTTAATCCAAACAAAGAAGATCTCAGCTGGGCGCCAGTCTGGATTCGTCTCTACTCACTCCTAATGGAATACTGGGACGAAGAGACATTACAAACCATAGGAAATGGTTTCGGTGAATTTGTCAAAATGGCAGAGGAAACAAAACTCCAAAGACATACCTCGTTCGACCGCATTTGCGTTTATATGCACCTTAGCAAGGCACTTCCGGATGCGGTAAGTATTTTTCATGACGATGTTGAATGGATTCAGTTAATTGATTATGAACATGTGCCATTCAGATGCAAGAGATGCCATGCACTGGGTCACCTGTTTCGGCACTGTCCTCTAAACCAGAAACCCTCGAATACCACTGCCTCTGAGGAGTAGGATCTAACTGGCTTCACTAAAGTTGCCAATCGTAGGAAAAATCACAAGAAACCTGCTACAATCCCTAAGAAGCCTCAAGCCAATTCATCAAAACCCTCTACGAGCAACAGTTTTGAAGTGCTAGCCCGACAAGAAGTACACAACCCTGAGCCCCTTGTCCCACTTGAGAAGGATCCCATGATGAAAAAACAACTTGCACATTTTGATCCCAAAAAAATCCCAAAAGAACCATTACCCACAGATCCTTCCTCCACGGCTATGCGCACAGTCGCAACCTGGTACTCGCAAGGAATGGAGGTAGACAACTCGCAACTTGACCTTTCCAGGGCAACAGAAACAACAGAAGACATAAGTGACACACATCATATGGAAGAAGAACCAGAAAGCATAGACATTGGGGATTTGGACATTCTTGGTCTAGAGCAGGCATGCAAAACAAAAAATTATGATAAAATCCTAGAGAGACAGTTGGAGAATCTGGAAGTAATTCTCTCCAGAGCTCAAAGGCAAAAATCCCTAGGTATTCAAACTGGAGGTCTTTGGGATGGGAAAAGCATAATCAAAGATAACAAAAAGAGAGGGAGGAAAACGGATCTTCAATGCACCATCCGCATTGGGGAAATGCTAGTGGAGTCACGCAGGTACTCCAAGCTCACAAAATATTACAACTCTCTCTCAACCCTTACATCATGAAGCTAATCTCATGGAACATCAGGGGGCTCAATAGCCCTGGGAAATGCAGACTGATTAAGAACATGATAAAGCAAGAGAAACCCCAAATTCTCTTTCTGCAGGAAACTAAATGCAACTCCATCTCTCTAGACCGAATTGCTACAAAAGTCTGGTTGGGTAGTATAGTAGTAGTAGTAGATGCTTCTGGCACCTCAGGAGGCTTGGCAATCATCTAGGATGCACGCACCATCGAGCTCAACAACATTCATGCAAACAAGCATTTCCTTCAAGCTACTTTCCACATTACAGGAACCAGTATACATGGTCACATAACCAATGTATATTTTCCCTAGGAAGCTATGCATAAGGTAGAAATTCTGAATACCATTTCCTCAATCAATACTGATAGGTCTCATCCGCTCTGGATCACTGGGGGCGACTTCAACATGATAACCAAGATGGAAGAAAAGCGAGGAGGAAGGAATAAGTTGGACAAGGAAAGTAACAATCTAAAAGAATACATTCAAAGAAATTGGCTTATTGACATGCCATTTAACAATGGCCTTTTTACCTGGAATAACAAAAGAGCTGGTTCGCACCAAATTGCGTCTCGCCTGGACAGATTCCTAATCTCTGACAATGCAATCCACTTAGGGGGAGACCTTTCAGTTTCAATCCTACCATTGACAGGCTCATACCATTATCCAATTTCTCTCCAATGGTCTCGACTAGGCAATGCTACCCGCAGGTCGTTTCACTTCGAGGCTTTTTGGATGACACATCCGGATTTTGTCAATTTGGTAAATTTGGAATTGATCAACTTCTCTTCGCCAAATGGTAAAAGAATGTTCAAATTTCAGCAGAAGCTTAAATACCTCAAGAGTAAAATAAAACAATGGAACCATTATTTGTTTGGTAACATTTTCCATGCTCAGACTACTCTAGATCAAGATATGAAATAGTTGCAGCAACGGATCATCATAGAGGGAAGATTAGAGGAACTTTTGGAACAGGAAAAGTCTCTTGAAACTCAGATCTCAGAGAGGGCCAAACAAGAAGAAACGCTCTGGAGGCAAAAATCGAGAATCAGGTGGCTAAAGGAAGGGGAAAAAGTTACAAAATTTTTTCACCGTTCCACTATTCAATGCCGAATGAATAACAATATTACTCACATCCAAAATGAGCAGGGGGTAAAAGTGGAAAAACATGAAGAAATCGAGCTCGAACTTCTCAACTACTTTAAGCAAGCTCATCAAGAACCACAGGTGGACAGAATGCAAGCTATAGGAAAAATCATAGAGAACATCACCAAACTCATCATAGAAGAGCACAACCAGCTCTTACTCAAGCCGGTCGACTTACAAGAAGTGGAAAATGCAGTTCATCAACTGAAAGAAGGCAAGATGTCAGGGCCAGATAGATTTACCTCCAACTGGGCATATTTGTGATATGTAAGTTTTGAGTATATATGGAAACTGGGCATATACGGAAGATGTGCGCATATACGGAAACTGGGCATATACGGAAGATGTGTGCATATACAGAAACTGGGCATATACAGAAGATGTGTGCATATACGGAAATTGAGCATATACGGAAGATGTGTGCATATACGGAAACTAGGCATATACGGAAGATGTGCGCATATACGGAAACTGTGCGCATATACGGAAACCTTTTTTTTTTCTTTCTTATATTTTTTATTATTAGTATTTCTTATAGTATTTATTATTATTGCGATGATCATTTTTTTTTTTTTAATTAAGCTCCATTTTATTTGAAGTTATTGAGGGAAGCGTGTTTTTTTTAAACTTCTCTCTCTATTTGTTCTGCATATATATATTTGGAGTTGTTGGTGGTGCTTGTGAATTGCAAAGCAAGAAGCAAGGTGTTGTTGAAGATTTGGATTCTCTGGAAAAGTGATGAATCCACTTGCAAAGACATACCTTAATGAGGCCAATAAATTGGATGGCACCAACTATGTTAAATGGAAATTCAAGTTGCAGACTCTGATGGAAGGCTATGGTGTATGGGCGATCAAAAAGGGAGAAGAAGCAAAACCAAGTGTTGTTGGAGGCACGACAGATACATCGATTCAAGACTAGGAGAAGTGAGAGAACAAAACAAAAGTATTATTAAAGATGTATGTGGAATATAATACAATTCCTCATATTCGTGATTGTCAGAGTTCTAATAATGGCAGCCTTATCCGATGGGTAAGCAGCCTTATCTCCTCTGCCTTCTTCTCAATCCTCATAAATGGCATCCCGACCTCAACTTTCCGCTCCTCAAGAGGCATCAGACAAGGAGACCCCCTCTCGCCTTTCCTATTCATCATAATGGCAGAAGGCCTTGGCAGATGTATTAAAAATGCCATTCAATCACAAGATCTTAAAGGCATAACCCTCCACCAAGCCCCCACTGTCTCCCACCAGCAATTTGTGGACGACAATATGATTTTTGGCTACTCCTCGGTTCAAGAAGCCCGCACTCTAAACTCTTTGATCCTTCTCCAAAGCCTCGGGAGCCCTTATTAAGAAAGTAAAATCCCATATCTTCTTCTTCAATACTCATCCGACCACCCAGCGAGCCATTGCCCGTATTCTTGGCTTTACCATGGCATCTCTGCCTTCCAATTACCTTGGGGCCCCTTTATTTGCTTACGCTAGGAAGCATTCTTCATGGACCTCTCTTCTGGAAAAATTGGAAGCCAAATTATCTCTCTGGACCCATAGATCCCTAAACATGGCCAGTCGGCTGGTACTCATTAAAGTTGTCCTGCAATCAATGCCGCTATACCTATTTTCCATATTGGCTGCACCAAAATGGGTCCTAAAAGCCATTAAAAAATTACAGAAAAACTTCCTATGGGGCAGCTCTGGTCCAAATAGGAAATGGGTGCTGGTCAAGTGGGAGAAAGCATGTCTCCCAAAAATCGGAGGACGAATCGGCCTACGGGATCCTGAACATAGTAATATGATCATGGGAGCAAAAATATGGTGGAAATGGCTATCATATCCGGGTACACAATGGGCACAAATATGGACAGCGAAATACGCTAACAATCTGCCACTGGAGGAGCGCATCAGAATGACAGAAATCAGCAAAGGTTCGGCAATTTGGAATTCAGCACTTCTAAACAAGGACCTCATACAAAAACACAGTTTTTGGGAAGTCAAGAATGGATGTTTAGCACGCTTCTGGACAGACTCATGGCAGCAATTTCCTAGTATAAACAATATAATTCAAGATGTCCCCAATCAGGATCTCACTCATCAGAGAAAAATCAATCAATTCTGGACTACTAATACTACCTTCGATCATCGCGACTGGAAGGAAGCCAGCGACATCCTACCCCACAGCCCAGAGGCGGTTCAAACAGCTCTAGCAGAGGAGCTAAAAAAGAGGAAAATATTTAAGGAAGAAGGCCCGGACACACTAAGATGGGGTTACGCAGAGAAAGGAACTTTCACATCCACAGAAGCATACCACATCATCATAAAAGGACACTACATCAAAGACAAAATTTGGGAAAAAAATTGGAAACCCCCCATATGGCCGAAAATCTCCACATTTCTTTGGCTGCTGTCACATAACAGAATTCTTACTTGGGACAACCTCAGAAAAAGGAAATTTGCAAGACCTTCAATATGCCTTAATTGCAAAATCGAGGAAGAATTAGCAGCACATATTAAGAAAAGTATTAATATTAATTATACTTCCATTAATACAGTATAGGCCAACTCTTAGATTTAACCAAAATACAAAATCTAAATATTAACATATATTACCCAACACATTAATAAAATATAACTCTAAAAATATTAATTGTCATTGAGTACAATCCTCTATGAAACAACCGAACTATTCCAATAACACCTGGCCGTGATTTATTTCTTTGACCAGACTTGTACATTCAGTTAAACGAACATACATTCTATAAAATCATGGTTAGCCATACCTGATCAATGCGCCGCTCTTTACTAGCCGTAGAAATCAGTCTCCTTGATTAAACCCACGGACCGGTCCCATTCTCCACTGTGCAGAAAATTGTTAAATACAATTCTCTATGGAACAACGTCAGCTATTTTAATGAAACCTAGCCGTGATTTATTTCTTTGACTGGACTTGTACACGAAATTTGTTAAACAAACATATATTCTATAAAATCATGGTTCGCCATCACCGTGATCAATGCACCGCCCTTTACTAAAGGACTATTTACTGGCCGCAGAAATCAGTCTACATTGATTAAACCGTATCACGTCCTTTCGAGTGTCAGTTCAACTCTGCCCAGGTTGAAACTTCTGACTTAGCTTGCAGTTATGTTTTAACTACTTTTATAGATTTCTGAGATTTTTAAGTTTGCAACCCATCATCGGAAATTCCTATTTCCACCTCCATAGCAAAGTTAATGCTATGGAGGGTACTATGTCAGAGTCTTCCAGCTGCCCATCGAAACCCAGGCGAACCTGCCCGCAGCCACCGGCAGCCTCCCTCCGGTTTGGCAATTCCTATTTCCACCTCCATAGCAAAGTTAATGCTATGGAGGGTACTATGTCAGGTACTATGTCAGAGTCTTCAGGCTGCCAATCGAAACCCAGGCGAACCTGCCCGCAGCCACCCGCAGCCTCCCTCCGGTTTGAGGACTTAATGAGGTTCAGGACGAACGTACTCATTTAATAGCAGACGAATTTGACATGTAACGCGACGGGAGTCCTTCGACCGAGAAAAGACTGCAGGCTACACCATTTTCCGGCAGCTCCATCACTCCAACTCCGGGAGACTCCACTGTTTAGCATAATCAATGCATTCAAATAACGAGCCCATTTGAATTCAAATTCAAATTTGAATTTAAGCGCCCAAAATTAAACGCTCATCCACATTCGAAGCTTCTCAATCACCATTTCGATGAGTTGCGCATATGCTGTTCGAGGATTTGTGCAGCTTCATAGAGTTTTAATGGCAGACAATGATTTGAGAACCCTGGTTTTAATGGCGAACATTAATCTAAAAACGCTAAGTATTGAAGATTGTCTGGATTGGTTGTGACGCTGAGGTATTGGAGCACAGCATTTTGTATGAACGAATTAAGCTGTGAATTCCAATATCTGTTGCAGGGTTTAGCTTTCTAAAACTGATATATGTTTGTGTACTGTTGTGCAGGTGTTTAAGAAGAGAAGAGTGGAACGGAGTTGATTATAGCGTTTCAGAATGCCTGGCTGCCCAATTGTTAGTTCTTTTCAGTCATGTTCTACAGCCCCATGTAAGTCTTTTCGTGTAAATCATGTCTGATATATGACACTGATATTACATTTGGCATTTCACACTTTTCTACTGTATTGTTGCGACTTTGCAGATATTGGTGGCCATGATCCAATTCAATTCAGTAGCATGACAGACCTCAAATTATCAAGGTTTGCTGAATCTGATGATACTTGGGATGTCATAAACAGTGGGATCACCTTCTCTGGTATATGTGGTACACGTACCTGCAGGGAATATAAGAAGAATGTTTGTTGCAAACTTTCTAAAGGAGTTTATGGGAAGTTTGATCTAGCGAAGGACAATTGTGATTGTGTGTGCCCATGTTGTGAAAAGCCTGTGAAAATGTTGGATACATGTTGTTTTTATAATTGTAAATGGAAGTACACGGGTATGGTGCAAGAGTCAAGTACTGCAAGTGAATTTGAACTTCCGAACAAATATATCAAGAGAAACGGCAGTGGTCTTGCAAACGCAAGAAATGGGTATTTTGAATATACCGGAGACCTAACAAATTGGAGGTTCCTTGAGTTCAATGTCAAGAAAATTCCAGAGAGCGAGCTCGTTGATTACTAAAATGATATGGTTGCTTTGCACCATCTCTATGCAACTTCTGATTACTGCTCTTTTGGTGGATATGTATATGAAAGCGACTTTACCGCGTATATGATGCGCAAGGATTTTGCAGGAATGTTTAATGTTTTGTTGCGTTTTAGAGGGATACGGGCATGTGAAGAAAATGCCCTTTGTTTTGGATGATCCAACAAGTTAAAACCTATGTTTGATAGGAACTCTTTTGGTTACCAAACCTCAGATTTTTGGAGAGCCTAAATTATCCTTAGACTTGTTAGGGCCTCGTCTTCTTGGACGGATTTTGCAATTTCACAATGGTTTTTGGTAACAGTTTTATTAATATACTCACTGTACTTCATAAGATTCTCATTTTTATTTTCTATGAAGGTGTCGTAATGAATGCAGTATTTGGTCGTGCATTTGCTTCAAGTAAACCACATCCGGTGTACATGAACTATTTTCTGCATTTTTCTTTAGAAAGTATTTTTACTGAGTTATTTTTCTACATAATTACTGGTTTTTCCTCCCATTTAAGGTTGAAGTTAATATTTGTGACCAAGTTTTTTTCGAGCGGAATATATGAATAAGGTTCGTAATATTTTTCAATATTTTTCCAAAATAAAGAATGAGTGAAAAATGTGGTTAGTTGTAGTTACAAGATAATATCTAAAATAAATAATCTTAAAATATAAAAATAAAGATAATACGCTACCCAAAATAAAATAGGAAAATATATTTACAAATAGTGATATGATTAATAAATAAATAATGTTAAAATATGAATATAAAATTAAAGATAAAACACTACCCAAAATAAAATAGAAAAATATATTTATAAATAGTGATGTGATTAATAATTTTATTGATTTTTTTGATAATTATGAATATATGTGACTTTTTTTGAAAGGTGATAATATCATGTTTAAGTGATTATTATATATATATATATATATATATATATATATATATTATATTATACATACATCTCTATATTTGAAATATATATATATAATTAAAATATTTGGTATACTATGTGAGAAATTGTATATTTTTATGTTTAATTAAAGTTAAGGTCTGATAAATTTAAAATAGTTGTAATATTTGTTATTCTATATTTTAATGTGTGAATAATTTGAGAAAGTGGTGGTTTTTCAATAATAATGATGAATTAATCTATATTAGTACATATATATAAGTTTGATATATGTTATATTTCATTCTTTAGGCCTCTATATATATAATTAATATTATGTTTAAACTTTTGACATATATTGGAGAAGTTATACATTAAATGCTTAATTAAAGTATGGTAAATTTAACATTTGTTACTTTATTTCAATGTGAATAATTTGAGAAAGACAAGTAGTCATGTGTTTTATTGAATAATTAATTTACATTAAAACATAGCAATTAGTAATGATTGTTTTCACTATTAATTGAATATATTTAATTCATTTTATAAAAAAATTAATTAATAATCCCCATATTATATAAACCATAAAATAAAAATTTAAATCCAAAAAACAAACATAAACACAAGTAATTTTAATTGATAACTGCAACAATACTCTGATTATTAAAACCTATCCCAAAACTTCATAAATATTTTAAATCTATTTATATTTGAAAAAAAAATGACCCGTACCTACCATCTCATAACTAAAAGCTGTCTTAAACGATTTACCCAACATTAACGATAAGGGGTATCGATGAGCATGAAAGATGTAAATTCATCGTTAATTCTAGACATATGGTTTTGATAGTTTACATGACCGGATAAAAAGTGTTTTAAGTATTTTTTCCGCCAATTATTCATATGGCGCAATGTTATAAATATTCATTAAAGGATTTAAGTTTCTGCGTATTGATGTAGACATAAATTGATGAGTGGATGTCTTTGAAATCAAAATCAATGTGGTATTCATTTATGAGTGAGTCAAACCAAAGCTCTCTACCCATTTACCTCAATCATTAATGTGTTTGCACTGAACATTAACGTGGCCATACCATGAAGTTAATTATTTTTGTAATTTTTGGATCACATTTAATGAACTTCAAGTAAAAATTATGAGACAATTATTAACAACAACACAAATTAAAGCACATAGAACTTGTAAGCGGAAAATGAAATAACGCTTTTATTGAATTTTTCAGATATCGATTATACTTGATTTACACTTTGTTCATATCAAAGATGGACCGTGTTCGCATTTGCCATATTGTTGCTATTCAGGCTTCTCCAGGCTTCTTGATATTTTTATTAAGCACCTTCATAAGGGCAGAGGCCTCTATCCTGAGAAGAAATAGTATATTGACCAGATGGATCTTGAATTTGTCGATGTTATTTCACGCTGTTTTTACCTATTTTTCTATGGTAGAATATCTTTTCTCAGTGGGGTTCCATGTTCCGGAAGTGCACTAGATAACTTGTTCTTCATTATCTTTTTTTTTTGTTTTAATATACCCCCCCCCATCCGATGTTGTTGGTATCAGATTCTACAATCTTATAAGCTGCATCATTAGATAGATACAGTATGGGAAGGTCTTTGACCATGGCTTTAATCTTTTGAACTGCTCTGGTATGGAGTGGGGTCCAAGGTTCAGGATTTTTTCTCAGCGTTTGATTTAATAAGCTTCTGTCCTTGGCGCAGTGTTGATAGAAATTACTTACGTAATTTAAACCAAGAAATCTTTGTAGCTATGTCTTGTCTGTAATCATGTCTTGAAATTTGTTAGATAATTCCAAAGAATGTTTTTGCAAGTAGATTTGGCCATTGAATATAGTATGGCCAAGAAATTTAATGGAAGTCTGAAAGACTTCGATTTTCTTTTCGCTTAATACAAGACCATTCTTTTTTATTGTATTTACAAAGGTCTGTATATATTTAAAATGATCTTGCAATTTTTTTGAAAAAATAAGTATATTATCGATATACGCAATTAGTGAATCGAAGAAGGGTTTGAATATAGAGTCGATCACCTTCTGGAACTTGAATGGTGCATGATTTAGGCCGAAAGGCATTACATTCCATTCATAATGTCCCGCTGGGACACTGAAAAATGTTTTGAAATTATCCTTCTCTGATATAGCAATTTGCCATAACCCTAATTTTAAATCGAACTTGGAAAATATTTTTGCTCTTGCTATTCTGCTTATCAGATCTCCTTTGTGGGGAATCAGAGAAGGCTTATAATTGATGATTAGCATTGAGTTCAAAGGCTTATAATTGATGATTAGCATTGGGATGCCTATGATTTGTTCCGCTATTTTATTTACATAGAACCCATAACAATTCCACGGGCTCTCTAATTTTTTGATCAATTTCTTACTCAACAGAGTTTTGATTTCTTTTTCGCAAAGCTCACGATATTCCTTGTTCATCGGAATTGCCTTACTTTTACATGGCTTACCTGTATATTTTGTTTTATAGGGAAATTCAACACAATATTGCTTTCTGTGCCAAAAAACATTTGGATTTTTTGCATAGCGTTCTTTCTCTATTTGTACCTTTAATTTTGAAATATTCTTTTTTATTGTTGGTAAGATTAGCTGTTGTGAGATATGAATGGTGGATTTCAGAGCTTTTAGATTTTGTTAGCTTTGATTCAACGTTCTTTAGCTCTTCCATACTCTGAGCCATTGTCAAGACTCATAGAGCTGAGACATATGGTAATTTAATTTTTCTTGGGCCATTTGAGGAGGTAGGAAGAGTAATAAAATATCCACCCTTATTCTTTTTTGTTCTAAATGAACCATGTGGTTCAACAACAACGAAAAATATGTTACCTAAAATACAACCAACAGGGATGTCAGCGGCTGCAAATTAATTTTATGCATTGATTATCAAAGCAGAGAGATGCCTTGGGAATTTCATACTTCAGTGTTTTACTTCCCAAGCCAATAACTTTTCTTTCTGCTATCATCCAATATTTAGCAATGATCATTTTTGTATTTAGAATATTTACGTCTGCTCCAGAATCAATAAGAGCAATCAATTTGAACATCTGCCCGTGTATGCAAATATTTATTTGTACATCATGTCGCTGGTATTCGATGGCGAGTATCCTCATTCCCTGAAAACCGAAATTAGTATCTTTTCTTCCTTCATAATTCTGTACATTTGACTTGTAAAATTCTTCTGTATCGTATTCTTCTATAGGATCTGCTTCATCAATGGATTTCCCTTTTTCTAATCTCACATTCTAAGATTTAAGAATAGAAATTTTAGATTTTAGATTGTGAATTTCATGACTTACCTCTCCCAAGGTAAGCGCGCGAACCTTATCCCGTTGTTAACGTCTTTGGATTTTGCATTCTTTTTATAAGAAGCTTCAATGAAGAGTGGCTTCTTTGAAGAACTTCTGTTGGAAGATTTCATTTGATCCATAAAGGCTTCCATAAGGCGATTCTTCATTTCTCCTCCTTCCATAGCATTTATTTGGGACAAGATTTTTATCTCATCTTCTTCTGTTTGTACCAAAAGAATTTTTTCTTTTTATTTATGTCGCTATATATCTTCATCAGAAGATTCATTAGAAATTTCAGATTCATAAGAGAAAATATATTTACAATTTTCAGACTCTGAACAATCACAAGCATTTGCATAAAAATTTAATTCTTCAACTTCTTCTTCTGAAGTATATACAAAACTAGAACTTTCAACAAATGAGTCAAGCAACTGTCGCTGCTGAATTTGGGGGGTGTTCTTTGATCACCACATTGGGGCAATGATCAGTTTTATGATTTATAGACCCACACCTCATGCAAAGATACTAAGCCTCTGTTTTTGGAGTTTTTAATTTTTGATTTTGAGGTTGAGATTTCTTGCCTCGATTTCTTTTTGATTCTTCACCTACTGGACAGGGATTTGCAGTATGACCATTTTTTTCACATAACCAACATGTCAATTTATTCCATTTTTCTTGTTTAACACTATGCAGGTGAATATCAGAAGGTTTATAATAATGTGTCTTAGGGACATATTTGTAATATCCCTTCCTTTTATGCTGTCGAAAAGATTGGTCTTTCTTCTTAAAGTCTTTTCCGGTTGATAAATTTTTTTCTTTCTTGACTCGTTTCTTGATTTTTCTCCTTTTTACTAATGGATCATCAAGAGATAACCCATAGTCGCTGCACAATGATTTGCTATCGAGGAATCTGGACAATGTTTCTAGAGACTTATTAACTTTCGAGCTTATGGAAAGACCAACTAGAGCTTTAGTAATAATTGAATATGTTTGTCCCCATGTGTAAGACTCAAAAGGCGTTTGAAAAAATTCTTGCATTCAAAGATAGTCAACAAACTTGGAAGGAAGTGATGCAAGATAAACTTGCTTCCATAACAAATTCTTTGAGTCTTTGACTTCATAGATTCTTTGCATCCAATCTCGATGGAAGTCTTCATATTGGG
Source organism: Pinus taeda (assembly GCA_000404065.3). Lineage (NCBI taxonomy): Eukaryota > Viridiplantae > Streptophyta > Pinopsida > Pinales > Pinaceae > Pinus > Pinus taeda. The sequence goes on along the minus strand of APFE031255026.1, from coordinate 3,152 downwards.
ATAATTATTGCACTTGAGATTCATTAAAATAATGTCATGCTTATTGGCTATTTCTGCCTCAAAACCACACTAGTGCTCAACAATCGTGGAAGTCAATGCTCCAATCATGTTGTTCTGTATTGTCCCATCTAAATTATGAATTATATTCCTTGCTTATCTTTGAGAAGCTATTCTTCCATCTATTTAATTAATGCAAGAGAGGATTCTGTTTCCCACCATTTTGATAGTGTGCCTGTGAAACACTGGATAATTGTTTTGTAGGCTTCTACTTCAGTTTTTCCTCTTAGACAAATAAGTTTATATTCGGTAAACATCATGTCTACCATTTGTCCTATCTCGCTGACACTGAGGTTATCTATAGTACATTCCCTATGAGAATCAGGGAAGAAAGTGTGGGTTTTAGGGAATTTATCTTTTTCTCTGATATCAGGCGCTGAATACCTGTTGCACTGACTTTCCAAACGCTGATATATAGGCATAACTTCTGGCTCTTTTTCCTCTTCCTTAAATAGAGTTGCTATAGAAATATGTTCACTTGGATTTTCAACTTTTTCTGGTTCTTGGGATGCAATTTCTTTGGGGAATAAAAAGGAAACCCGTCCACTGGCTTGACAGGATCTTGAATACGGACACTTGCTTTATGCAAAAAAGAAGAAAGCACTGGTTTTTCTACTTTGGATATAGATAATTGATTCATTTTCTATACCAGTTCATTTATTTGTCCAGATGTAGAATTTGTCTAGATGTAGAACCAATATGTTCCACCATTTTGTCCTCAACATTCTCTAGCTTTATTATAGATTCTCTAACATATCATCTAATCACTAAAGTAGAATTTTGAACATTGTTCAAGGAATTATTTACAGAATTTAAAGAAACTTGGACAGTATCAAATTGTTCTTTGACCTCTTTGGATTTAGCCATGTTCATTTCAAGACCTTTAATAGTTGTGTTTGTCCAATTCAGCTGTTTAGAAGTTTATGTACTCTGCTATCGGTACCAGATGCACTGTCATCCTTTAATACTAATGGTATTTCTTTGGCATAATTTTGTCATTCTCCAAGCACTATGCCTTTGTATGGAGGAAAAGTTGTAGGTGTTTCAACTTTAAGGCCATCTAGTGCTATCCAAGAATGTTGAGATGAAGTGGATGCATCAGTGATTAAAATCATTTGTTGCTTTCTCTTTTCTAACCAAACATAGAATGAGATCCATGTGTTAGTACATTCCATGTGGTTTTTCCATTCTTGAGACAATTTTATTTTCTCAGACATAGAATAACTGAAACCAAATTCTTTTGCTTTAGGATTTGTAGAAAGATCCCAATTCAATAGGGCTTTCATCCATTTGGCAGGGACTCTATTTTTCAGACATCCATCCATTAAAGTGAAAAATTTGTGCATCTCCATGACTGCTGGCTTTTTGCAGTCATCCAGAATAGAACCAAATTGGCAATCTGGTATAAGTCCATTAGCTTGCTCAAGATAACCAAGACCATATCTCGGTTCGGCTAGTCTCATTACTGAAAACATTTGGGTTAACCTCGGATCTTCATTTTCCAAAATAGGAATCTCATGCATCATCAAAACATGCTCTGACTTATGGGGAAATGGAATTTCTGAGCACTTAGGATTAGGACATGGATTGACGGAAGTTGTAGGTGGGGCTTCACCAGTCCTAGGATGATGGTTCTTATGGATTACCAAATCTGAAGCTGGCTTAAGATAACTGGATACTGACACTCTGGACATTTAAATTCTAGGGAAGAAAAATTTACCATCTGGGATAATTCAAACAATGAAATATGTTTGCAAGTATTTACAAGAGAATTTGTGCAAGCAATGTCAACAAGTTCAGGATTTTTGTATAATGGTGAACTCCTGCACATTTGATCTATCCCTTTCTGTATATAGTAGATCTATGGGGGAAAGATAAGACAACAGATGATGATTCTTCTTTGATATCTGCAGAAGTAATTTTCTTCACTGACGAAGGCCTAGGGTTTGAAACCACCCAGTGTTCAGGGAATGTCAAATCTTCCCACCTGATTGTTTGGTGTTCTATTTTTTGATTTCTAGAGTCTGTTAACACCACAACACTAGCTTTAGAATCTTTATTGGGGGCATGCATAGCAACAAGATACAGGGTATTTGTGTCCCTGAAGCAACATCTAGTTTGGATTGCTATATTATGTCTTTTCTTATTCATATCAAATCCAGTTGTCTAGATTTGGAGCTGGCGAATTCTCTCAATATCTTAATCAAAGACATAAACTGAAAAATTTGGATAGCAATCAAAATAAACTGGACCATTTGAAAGAGGTGAAACTATCCCTCCTATTAACGAATCTGTATATTTGTTGTGTGTAAGATCTCGGACAGTGGCTAACACAAAAGTATTCAAACCCTGTGTGTTAATGCATGTATTCCAATTCTGATACAACCCAAATGAAGGTACTGGGTTTTTAGACGCTTAGCCTCGGCCTGTAATTGTTTGGGGTTAAGTAAAGGAATAGATTGTACACAGTTAGAGTTTTCCTGAATCTGACTGATAGATTCCTTTATGCTTATCCTAGTAGCGGCAACTAAATGGAAGGTAGAGAGATCTGCATAGAATTTTGAAGCATTAATTGAAGGTCGCTTCCATCTAGCAAAGTGTTGGCTTTCTTCATATTCAAGGTCAGCAGAATTTAAAACCTTACTAGATGCAATAGCGAACATATCCCGAAGGGGATTTTCTTGAATAGAAGACTCTTGTTCTTCGATATCACGATATGAAATAGACTTTCTAATTGGATCCATTTTATAGAGTGATGAAAAAAATGAGTACTGAACCGGTGACCCAGACGTTACTGTTTCTGATACCAATTTTATGCAGGGGCTTTCACAAAGCTTGCTACAGTGCTGCTACAGTGCCGCGTACTATGCTGTTGTCGCTCTCTGCTGACTTGGCCTCGCTGTGTCTCTTCGTATGTCTTCCTTGATCGACCTCTAGTGAACTTAGTGCGAACCTACTTGGATCTTTCACGCTCTGCGACCTTACATACGGCTTCCTCGCCTTTGTCTATATAGTTATTGGTTTATTAATGGGGGCAGTATATACCACTTGTTTGATATTGTAATTGCCATTTATTAAAGAACTGATAACTATAT
>APFE031255025.1:413552-423646 GCA_000404065.3 Pinus taeda | reverse complement strand
GTATGGACAATTTTTGCATACTAATTTCCACACCTTACGATATTTTTTTGACCCCAAAGAAAATAGAAACATGGCAAGTTGAGGTCAATTCCGGATCAACTTTCTAGCTTCCATTATTAAGTTTATGACACTCGGAGCTCTCCTTTCTAGTTTTCCATATTGTAACATATGGTCCACAATAACATAGGACAAAGAAATAGAAATTAGTTGACTTGAAAGCAATGCCATTTATATATATATATTATTATATATATTATATATATCTAATAATATTATATATATTTATTTATTTTTGTGTTAACCTCACAAGCATGTAACATGCACATATCACAAAACTTGAACCACCAAGGACCTTGGCAAAGTAGTTTCTCGGATAGAAAAGAGTTTGTCCATGTCCAGGGTAGTTTATCTGTATATACCTCTTATGTATACAATTTTTTTGTATGCAAAGATGTATAGAGATTGTATCGAGAAGATTGGTACATTCATATTTGAAGTGTTTTTATTGCATAAACACAAGATTGAAAATGGACAAATTTATTCAAAGAATCGAGGCTTATAATAAATAGATACCATCTCTTAGCATGTGGGGAATTTTTCCCACATTGAACGTGGGCTCAACAAATCAAGTGCTAATTAAATGTTAAGAGAGGAGAGCTATTTTTACTCCATTGAATGCAAAGTTCATGGTTTGGTTGCCCATTTTTCTTTAAATAATGGGAGGTTTCTTAAGTGTAGCTAGAGTGATTGGATGTTTGTCATAAATATCTAACCTATAATCAAAATTCTAGTATCACAATAATGATACATTATATTTATAGAAATAAATATTGAAATACAACATGATAGCCAATTAAATACAAGAAAAACTAAATAATATTTTAAAAATAAGTTATGATATATTATATATATATATATATATTTATTAATATTACTTTAAAACTGCCTATTTGATTGAAATCAAATTAACAACAATGTAATTACTTGTTTAAATTGAATTTGATGATTACTTAAAAGTGTATTTTATTAAATTTTTCATTTAATTTTTTCTCTCAATAGTAATTGTTTAATTCATTTAGAAAAATTAAGATTTTATAATTTTATAAAAATTCTCATAACATAATAAAGAACATCTCATAACAATAGATTGTGGACAACAACTCATTACTTCTATGATACAATAAGAGGTAAGCGTTTTAACATCAATATTGTTATGATAGCAGTGATACATGCAATATAAATTATAGGAAATAAAATTATCAGAAGAAGAACAAAATTCAATATAATAATTATATATAAATAAATATATAAAAAAAGTAATAAAAATATTATTTGATTTTTTTAGTCAAAGCACAAAATAGTATAATAAAGGGAAAGATAAACTAGGGAAAAAAACAAAGAGATGGCCTATGGAGTGCATTACAATACATACGCTTGGTTTTTTTTAATTTGTATATAAAAACTCTAAAATTTATTAAAAAGAAATTAAAGTTATATATATATATATATATATATTATATATATTATATTATAAATAAAAAATGTAAAAATAAAAATCATTGTTATTCAATACAAGTTTTGATTGTATATATAGAACAAATAGCATCACTAATTATAATTTACTTTTGTGCATATTATTAGCTTTATCTTATTCACAAATGTTTAGAAATTGTAATTACCTATTATTATTACTATGAAATTAGAAGGATAGTCAAATTTTAAAAAAAATAGAAAATAAAGTAAAATTTTCTATAGAATCAAATGTTTTAAATTTTTCTTTTAAGAACAATATTCAAGAAACCATAAACTTATTACATAAAATGTCTAAAAAGTTTATTTCAAAAATGACATTTACTACTGGAAATAATAAATTTAAATAAAAAAACAAATTAAAGAATTTAATGAAATTTGGTATAAATAGAATAAATATTCTTCAATGACAAAATAATCTAAGAGTTTAGTTTAAGAAGTTGTTACTAATGAAGAACTTGAGCTTAAGTTAACTCATTCACATTCAATTTCAAAGCCTTGTTTACTCAAAGAAAAAAATACATTGACATTGTCAATAAGTTTTTAATAAATCAAAAGGAGAAGCATATATCAATTTGAAAACAAAATTGATATAAGAAGCTTCCTTTCACTCTTTCTATACATGGAATCAAATAATATCAATTTGAAAACAAAAGTAATATAAGAATCTCCCTTTCACTCTTTCTATACATGGAATCAAAATGAAATTTTTCAGATTAAAAGGGAAATCGACAACACTACAACAAAACTTTTTTTTTTCGAAATTTCAAGGTTCAATAGAGTTTTTAACAATGTTTCAAAATGTGAAATAAATTACCAGTTGCAAGAATAAAACTAGAAAGATATCGTCCTTTAGTGGGTGACATGGATGGTTCAAGTGAGTCTTTAACAATGCTTCAAAATGTGAAAGATTACCAATAAAACAATTTAGAAGAAAATAGTAAATAGTTGCAAGAATAAAACTAGAAATAGATCATCCTTTAGTGAGTGACATAGATGGAAAAGACTAATTGAAATATTTTAACTAAGAATAAATTCTTAGAAGATTATCCAACTCAGCAGACTCCTTTTGCCTTCACATGACACAATGCATACTTCCAACACATGCAATAGCTGAATAATTTGTTTGGTCCAGAACTTGGTGCTTCGATATTCAGTGAAGGGTTCAATGATGGACTCCTAGGTTTTATCAAAGTTGAAAGATGTTAGTTGATTAATTTTTTTCTTGAACTCCAGTTTACTTTCCTTTACTTCAAGTCTTAATTTTTCAACTTGAGGAAGAGGATCATGTGTATATATATAATCATTATTGTAGTGTGTTTCATTGACCATGTAGTTGATTGGATAAGTGAGTCTTGGAGCCTTTATGCATCTTCTATCATTAGTTTGAGAATATGCAACTTAGCTTTCCATGAGTCTATTATAACAAATTTTTGAAACTTGCTAATAATGGGTAGGAGGCAGGAATTCCTAGTTTTGATTATTGTTAGTTCATGCTAACCTACATTCTATGGAGGAAAAGCATCACCTTGTTGGACTATGTTTGTGTGTAGGGAATTGGACTAGGAAGCTAGGAGCAAGATCTTCCAGTTGATCATCTCCAAAGAAGCTAGCAAGGTTTGCAATCATAACCAATATAAGTGGTTTTTAGATATACATCTTCTATCTTACTTGTTGAGATGAATAGTAAGTATTTTCTTTAAGTCTTTATAATTCATGTACACTTTTACATAAAAAAATTAATATATCTAAGGGAAATATCCTTGGAGCAGTAGCTGCTTAACTTTTGAGAATATCTAGAGGTAATAGAACTAGGGACAATTTTAGAGACTCTACTTCAACTTTGGAGATTTTTCTTAGTAAGTATTTTCTTTAAGTCTTTATAATTCATGTACACTTTTACATAAAAAATTTAATATATCTAAGGGAAATATCCTTGGAGCAGTAGATGCTTAACTTTTGAGAATATCTTGAGGTAATAGAACTAGGGACAACTTTACAGACTCTACTTCAACTTTGGAGATTTAGAAAACTATGAGTTAATAGGAACTATCAAAAGGATGTGGATATATAAATAATGTTTGGAATGGTTCGGCTGATTGGAGGTGTGGGATTTGGATTGTTATAGAGTTTCTCCTCAATGCAAGTCATTTCTTCTTGTTCTTCCACCTCTATCCAATTTTTTATATTTAATAAATATTTTTTTTTATATTTAATTTTTTAACTTAACTGATATATTTTAATGAAATCAATTTTTATTATATTTAATTAATTAATTCATTATATATATTAATATATATTATTATATATATATAATATTCTTCATAAGATTGAGATATTTTTTTTGGTTTTTTTTAATATATATAAATAATTATTTTTTCATATATATGTGGAAAAATATTTATTTATATGTATTGAAAAAAATAGTCTAAAAAATATTTCAACTTTAGTATTGCCCAAAATTATGATGATGATGATGGTTAACCGAGACCAAATATTGGTCTATCGCACCTAAAGAAACAAATTATTTATTTTGATTTAAGATTTTATTCTTATGCTCAAAAAATTTGGAGAGAAGCCTCCCAAGATCACTATAATTTTGACATTGTAAAAGGCTAAGAAGGTCAGTATTGTAACAAAGATTGTGAAACTGAGATCTAATGTGGTTGTAAGCGGGGCATTCTTGAGAGGAAGTGGTTTTCATCCTCGATGTTCCTATTCTCACATATATGGCAATCCTTTCCATATATAAACCAATCAAATATATATAATTCATTACGTATTAATATTCTTAAAAAATATTTATTTTAATGATATATTTAAACTATATTTACCTAGTATATTAATTTTTTAATTTTTTTAATTAAAATATATAAATAACAAAATTTCATATTCTTACATAAAATGGGATACTACTCATAAATTAAATTAAGTAAAAAAATATTATTACACCTTTTAATTTCCCCTTAAAAACTAATAATTAACCAATAACGAAATATCGTCACTTCCACTAACATTTACGTTACCAGAAAATTTACCCCTTAAAAAATTAATATCTCTAACGTCATCAAAAGGTCCATCTATGAATAAATATCCCAAACAATAAAGAAAAAGTGAACCCAAGTTTACGTGGGCCTACAGCTCCTCGTAATTAAATTTGGTCCATTAATTCATGAGCCTATTCTGGTCGATACAAATGGGCACTGCCTCATTGGATACGCAAACAAATGGCAACCATCGGATTTCACAACTTTTGAAAGAGAACTGCGAGGCCGGTCACCTTTGAATTCACCACACAAACGGTGTAAGCAGGGAATATCTCTTTCTACGTTCACCACGTCGCTGGCTCGTAGCCAGAAGAAAACAAAGGCTAAGGGCTGTACTCACACTTTGGAAGTTTATTCTCTCTGATACCACCGCCACCGTGCGAAAAGCTGGACTTCGGCGAAGGATGTCCAATTTGACCCATTTATATTGAAAACGCGCGTTCATTAGGTGGACAAAAATTGTCACACTGTTTAATATACCAACGGGAAACATCAAACATGGCCCTCATTTGTGACCCTGAAGCTAACGCCTCTTCTCCCCCTTTCTTATTAAAAAAATTTTGGTTGTCCTTCATATCACTACTTAAAGGCCTCTACTCTATCATCTCCACCATGATTCCTTAAGGCCTCTACAAAATCAGCAGGCCTCATCGCTTGGCCTCCCAACACAAAAGCAAACACAAAAATTCAGACTCTAGTCTTACCAACCTCCACCAATTCCAATTTTATGTTGGGTATTTTTCTGGTAAAATTCCAAAAACACAAAAATAAAACACACAGAGGCAATGCTCTGTTTCCTTTACTCTACAGGATCTTTTGTGCACAGGGAAGCTTTAAAAAAAATGACTGAAGAACAGAGTATTACATACCCAGAAAAGGATTTCTATTCATTAAAACAAAAATCACTGATACATATTCATCCTCTTTGCTGAGAAGGATTCACCCAAAAAAACATTCAGTAAAACTCTGTCTTTTTTACAAAATGATTTTTACACTGCTGTAAAATAAATTTACATGGATTTACTGGTGTAAAAGAGCTTTTACATTTACCACTTCTTGTTTCCCACTGTTGTGCATATCAAAAAATAAAAATACAAAGAAATACAAAAACTTTCATACTTATTTTACGCACTGCTGTGCGATATTCTCTTGCAAAAATCAACAAAGTTCAACTCCTGGAAAATACATGCGCTCCACCATTTTCTCTATGCACTGGTGTGAAATTTCTCTCTCAGTTCTCTCTCGCTCCTCCTAGCTCTCATATTACAAAAAGTCAACACACATTTTTTTAAACATATTACAACGCAACAGCCCTTTTTTTTCATTTTTTTTATATGAAAATTAAAGCAAAACATATATGAAAACAAAACAAAAACACACAATTACATTTTACGTGCCGTAAATAAAAAACTTAAATGTTTACCAACACCTATGACAACTTATTAAATGCCTTCATGGAAAAAGTCTACAGTCAACCAAGCTTGTATTTTACTCCAAGCAACATTAACTGCAGGCTCGTATGCATCTTGGAACAATCGACGGCGGAGATCGATGGAGTAGATCGGATGGCAGAAGAGAATATCGGGAGGCCTTACTTGACTGAACGATAGTACCCGAGATGTCAGAAATGCTTACGTATGGGGAGAGCCACGCGTCAACTCTAAATTTTCTCAGGCCCTTGTTGTACGAAAACTGCCTTCACGCAAAAGCGGTCCGAGAAGCATCAAGGGGGTTTGTGGTTTTACCGGTGGTTTTGGGCGTTGGTACGGCTGCGTTGAAATTACATATTCAACACTCCCCTTTAATTTCAACTACTGGGCATTCGGTCATACCCAGACACTTCCTCAAAAATTCAAAGCTTTTCTGATCCAATGGCTTTGTCAAGATGTCTGCAACCTGTTCTTGAGTCCTGCAATGTTCTATGACAATTTCTCTATTGTTCATTAATTCTCTAATGTAGTGAAATATTGTATCAATGTGTTTCGTTCTCTTATGAAACACTGAATTCTTTGACAATGCAATAGCTGAGCTATTGTCACAAAAAATCACTGTTGCTTTTGCATGCTCTTGGCCTAAGCTCCTCAACATCCTTCTCATCCAAACTGCTTGACATACTGCTGCTGTAGTTGCCACATATTCAGCCTCTGTTGTAGACAATGCTACAATGGACTGATTCTTAGAAGCCCATGAAATGGCTACTGAACCCATATGAAAAACATAACCGGAAGTGCTTTTCCGATCATCAACACTTCCAGCCCAATCACTATCAGTGTATCCAACCAAATCTGAATGTTCTGAGACATTATATAAAATTCCAAACATTTTCATACCTTTGACATACCTCAAAATTCCTTTTGCTGCCTGCCAATGTGCCTCCTTTGGCCTCTCCATGAATCTGGAAATTAAACTAACAGCATACATAATGTCAGGCCTAGTTGCTGTTAAATACATAAGGCTGCCTACAATAATCTTGTACAAACTAGGATCAAAATCCTTGCTACTGTCCTCTCTGCTGAGTTTTAATCCCATTACTGTGGGAGTGATCGCTGCCTTGCATTCTTGCATGTTAAATCTGCTCATTATTTGATTTACATATCTTGCCTGTGAGATAAAAATTCCTTTTTCATTTTGATCTACTTCTATGCCTAAGAAGTATCTCAAGAAACCCATGTCAGTCATTTCAAATTCTTCTTTCATCACTGATTTAAAATTCTTAATGAGCTGATCATCATTACCTGTGAAAATAACATCATCAACATATAAGACAATAATTAAAATTTTACGATCTTTTTCTTTGATATAGACAGTGGGTTCTCCTTCACACTTGTCGAATTCATTATCCAATAGATATGAATCTATTCTGCTGTACCATGCTCTTGGCGCTTGCTTCAGCCCATAAAGAGATTTCTTCAATTTGCACACTTTGTGCTTTTCACCTTTCTTCTCATAGCCTAGAGGTTGTTCAACATAAACCTCTTCCTTTAACACTCCATTTAGGAATGCTGACTTCACGTCCATTTGGTAGACTTTCCATTTGTTTTGTGCTGCTATGGACAGCATTGCTCTCACGGTTTCCATTCTTGCAACCGGTGCAAAAGTCTCCTCATAATCTCTCCCATACTGCTGCTTGTACCCTTTGACAACCAGCCTTGCCTTGTGCCTTTCTATCTTGCCTTCAGCATTGCTCTTGGTCTTGTAAACCCATTTCACTCCAATGACTTCTTTACCTTTTGGTAGCTTAACCAAATCCCATGTTTTGTTTCTTTCTATGACATTCATCTCCTCATCCATAGCTTCTATCCATTTCTTATCTTTAATTGCATCCTCGAAATGAATAGGAGCATCAACATGACAAAACAAGGCAAATAAGGAATTCATTCCTTCATCATAAATATCACTTAGATTTCTAAACTTCTTACCTCTTTCATTTGGTGTGCAAGTGCTTGAAGACGCACTTGAATTTCCTCTTTGTGGTGTGCTTGGAGAAGCACTTTCATTTCTCCTCAATGGTGTTCCTTGCTGTCCTTGTGTTGGCGTTGCTGTTTGGGGATGTGTTTCAGCCATCTCCTCATCATCTTCATCATGAGACAATAGTTTTTAACATTCACTGTTTTCTCTATGCTTCCATCCCAAGCTTCCTCTTCAATGAATTGAACGTCTCTGCTGATAAAAAACTTCTTGGTGGATGGGATATACAACCTGTAGGCTTTGGATTCCTCACTGTATCCAATGAAAAGACATTTCTCCCCTTTGCTGTCCAACTTCCTCCTTAGCTGATCTGGAATGGTGTGCATAGGCCACACATCCAAAAACTTTCATGTGGGTGACTCCTTGCTTTCTTCCACTCCATGCTTCTTCTGGCACCTGTTCGTCACTGCTTTTGTAGGACACCTGTTCAGAATATACGCTGCACAATTTACAGCTTCAGCCCAATAATCATTTGGCAAATGCTTTTCCTTCAACATGCTTCTTGCCATATCCATGATTGTCCTGTTTTTCCTCTCGGCAACTCCATTTTGTTGTGGGGTGTACCTTGCTGTAAATTTCTTGTTAATTCCATTTTCTCTACAAAATCGTAGGAATTCTTTGGAGATATACTCACCTCCTCTGTCAGTTCTTAAAACTTTGATGTGCAGCCCGCTTTGGTTTTCTACAAGTGCTTTGAAATTTCGGAATTTTTCAAACACTTCACTTTTGTTTTTAAGAAATATACCCAAGTTTTTCTTGTGAAGTCATCAATGAATGTTCGAAAATATTGGTTGCCTGCTAATTATGGAGTTTGCATTGGTCCACATACATTTGAGTGGATGATCTCTAAGGGTGCTTTTTCCCTTATGCTTTTCCCTGATGGAAAACTTTCTCTGTGTTGTTTTCCAATATGCAACCTTCACATAGGCTGTCTGGTTTCTCTATCAATGGTAATCCTCTTACCATTCCTTTTCTGCTCAACAAATTAAGACCTCCAAAGTTGAGATGTCCAAATCTCAAGTGCCAAAACCAATTTTCATCCTTTGGCACGCTTTGGAAAGCCTCTTGGGTAACTGCTGCAATTACTTCTTTATTTTTCAAGTCTGCCCTTATTCTCAAAGGGAACATCCTGTTCCTTGTCATCTTCACTTCAGCAATACATCTTTTGCTGGGTGCTATATCCATGATGGTGCATACATCATTCTTAAAGAAAACATTGTACCCCTTATGGACAAGTTGTCCAATACTCAAGAGGTTACACCTCATTCCAGGGACATAGTAGACATCTGCTATGGTTTTCTTTCCACCCTTCTTTGTAAATATTTTGACTTCTCCTTTTCCCATAACAGAGATTTTACTATCAGTCCCAAGTGTGACTTGTGACTTCACACTTTGATCTAAAGCGGAAAACAGGGCTATGTTTCCTGTCATATGGTTGCTGCAACCGGAGTCTAGAAACCATATATCCTCACTATTTGTTTCAGCCATGTTACAAGCTAATAAAACATTATTTTGGCTGATATTTTCTCTAGTGATATTTGCACTAGAACTATTACTCATATCATGCTGCTTCTTCCTACATTCATTCCCATATTTTTTGCAATAATAACATTGGACATTGGATTTTTCATACCTCTGTCCTTGAGCATGATGTTGTCCTCTTTGTTGGCTACTGCTTTGGCCTTGACTCTGATCTGAATTGCTGCCTCTTCCTTGAGCATTTGCTGGACTGTTCCTTCCACCTCTGTTCTGGCTTCTGCCTCTTCCTCTTTTGTTTCCTTTGCCTTGACCTCTTCCTCTTCAAAGGACATCTGGGTCTTGAAGGCTTGTTCTAGAGATGAGTTTTCATTTCTACTCGACCTCTGCTCATGTGTTATCAGTGATGCATGAAGTTCATCAACTGAAAAGTTTAGAGATCCTTTGTCTCTTCTATGGTGGTGACAATCACATCAAACTTTGAGGGTAGGACCCTCAAAAGTTTCTCCACAATCCTCCTTTCTTCAAGAACTTCTCCATGAGTCCTCATTTGTGTGACCAAACCAATCACAT
>APFE031255025.1:373615-406551 GCA_000404065.3 Pinus taeda | reverse complement strand
TAGTTGTTTGGAAAGTGAAAAGATATCCATATTTTTTTGTAGTGGTCTATATAAATTTTAAAGACAGAGAAAATGGTCTTATACTATCGAAAGTACAACTTTAAAACATGGGTTAAAAATAGTTTTTATTTATTTATTTATTTTTTCTTTTACAAATAATGTATTACATAAATATATATTCATTTATCAATTATTATAACAATATGTTGAAAAATTATTTCTCATTGATTGAGAATATTAGTTCACAATAAATTTCAATATATCATAATTCTCATTGCAAGGGCTATCGACATAAAGGGAATTGTACATCTTGCTTGATCTTTTTATTAAAGATAATATTATGTATGAGAAAATATTTTTAAAATACATACAAACATATTTATTCTCACCCAAGAAACTTCTTTTAAAAATAAAAATAAGAACAAACACAAATAGATGATAATGATGATAATGACTAATGTCCACTAAGACCAATGTGATCTATTAGACCTTAAGAGAGAGACTAATTGAGGCTCTTTAAAATTTTGTTTCTATTATCAAAAATGAGGGGAAAAAGAATAAAAGGTCACTATAGTTAAGAGGTTAGCTAAGACTCTTTAAAAAATTATTTATATGATAAAAAAGGAGGGAAAAAAGCATACCCAAGTCACTATAGTTGTGTTGACTTAGCAGGTCAAGATGATTGGAAGTGTGGAAAATACCAATGTGATCTATTAGACCTTAAGAGAGAGACTAATTGAGGCTCTTTAAAATTTTGTTTCTATTATCAAAAATGAGGGGAAAAAGAATAAAAAGGTCACTATAGTTGAGAGGTTAGCTAAGACTCTTTAAAAAATTATTTATATGATAAAAAAGGAGGGAAAAAAGCATACCCAAGTCACTATAGTTGTGTTGACTTAGCAGGTCAAGATGATTGGAAGTGTGGAAAATATTAGGGAAATGAGAATGGATGTGGGTAATGGATGTTAGCCTTGTGAGAATTTATTCTTATCTTTCCAATTTTTAATTTTGTTCTTAGCATTGGTCAAGACAAAAAGGTAATTCTCATTAGTAAGAGTGGGGTTGATCACCTCCTTATAATACGTTAACTTCATTTTTCCTCTAGCTCCTTATCAACCTACAAATTATCCTTAAATTTGGAAGAAATAATATTTTTTATATTATCCTTATTGTCCAAAATGATCTCCTCATTTATTCCCCAATGGTTGAGCTAAGAGTAGGCATCCTTGTGCCACCCTCGCTTGAATTGGAGGTGAGGATTCTGGCTAAAGTTAGAAGCAATTTTGGGGTACCTCTTAGCATCCATGTTTCCAATATTCTTCTTACACATCAAGTACCTAAACATAGTCGTTCTTTCAATAGGTAATATAGGGAGTGTTACCTTAATATTGATGTTGTAGGTTATAAATTGGTTTTGGATTAGCTCAATCTTCCTCCATTGGAGAGCTCCGTGGTTTATAAAATTGTAAATACAAAAATCACTATTGATATTTACTTTCCTATACATTTTAAATAGTGGAGATTATGTAGATGATATTTTTCTAATTGGTTTTTATAAACAAGATATTGTATTATTCTGTAAAGTGATAAAAAATTGTTATGTAGTGATATTTATATTTGTTAAGTGGTAGGAGCCTTGAGATGACTATATGCTTAATATTAAGTTGACAAATCACTACTTAGGGACATCTAAGTCTTCAAAATCACATGGGGATTTCACTCCACCTGGGCCACACTAGCCATTAAGATGTTGTTGGATATTTTCCCATGAAGTTTCGAACTAACGAGCTTGACATCATGGAATGCCTTAACAGTCTGCCTGATCACTACCTATTCTAGACTTGTGGGCTATTATTTATTAGTTTTAATAATTTTATCGATATGTGTATATATTTTGAAATAATATTCTATTATTTGTTAGTTTTAATAATTGTATCGATACATGTATCTATTTTGGAATAAGATTTTTACACTTTTGATTGGTGTGTTTATTTTGGAAGAGGGATTTTAATTTAATTATCAATCATTATTAGATGAATGGTAATGATTTAACTTTTATAGAATATTTTAAGATATCGTTAATAACATACACATATGAAGGGTTAAGATTTATCTCCAAAGTAGATATGCCTTTTTTATTCCTTCTAATTAAATAGATTAATTAAAATAAATGTCATATGAACAAGTGTCAAATAAAGTGAAATATAGTTTTTTGGCATGTGGTATTAATAAGTCATGGTGCAAGCACGTGGTATTGTAAAAATGACTATTTTTAGATTAACCATTTTTGTGGTAAAGTGAGAGTAAATATCCATTGATAAGAATATTATTCTATGTTTTCTTATACATTAATTATTTTTATAATTAATCAATATATTAATAAATAATAATAATAATAACTTTAGAAGAGTTCAACATGCCTCAAAAATTCATGGATAGCCATAAGGATGGTTGGGGTAGAGGCCAACAAGGTCATTAACAAGCATAAGGATAGGCTCAGGAATTTGTAGCCATATTTCACTTCATCACTCCATCGAATATTTGTGAAGAAATTCACAAGTTAGAAACTAATCCTTGCAATGACTGCTAGGCATATTCAAATATCTTGGAAGAAATAACCAGCTAGCTTTCTAATCCTGGATATATTAGGTGGTGAAGGAATTGGTTCCCAAACTCTATCACCCTTCATCAGTAGCTAACAACACTTTTAGGTTGTGTCCTGAAAGAGGAGCACAAATTTTGAAATGACATTATTTATTCCTTGAATAAGTTAAAAGGGTTCAATGTCATCAATTCTCTGGTTTGGCTAGCATGGATGTTTGTCTAGCTCATGTGGAAATTCATCTTCCATGTGCACTGGATAATGGTCTTGTTGGTACTAGTGTACGTGATCCTGCTCAGATTCTGAGCACTTTTCATGACTTGCTTTGATTTTATGTTTCTTCCTGTTACTCTATCTTCGTCAGCATTAATTATTGACCATTATAGTAGAGACTTTAGTTTCACTTGTGATATTACATTATTGGTCAACTGTAGTTTCCCTCATGGAAGATTGAGACCCATAACGACATGAATTATGATGATATGAGATGTTTTGGAATAATATAACGTGAAATTTTGAGGTAATATAAAAATCAACTTAAAAAATGTTATAGTTTAGTTAGTTTTTATGAAT
This sequence comes from Pinus taeda, assembly GCA_000404065.3. NCBI lineage: Eukaryota > Viridiplantae > Streptophyta > Pinopsida > Pinales > Pinaceae > Pinus > Pinus taeda. Next base: position 403,376 of record APFE031255025.1, on the reverse strand, counting down.
TTCTAATTTTACCAATTTGTGGTGTATTATGAAATAACTATCTTGATGGCTATCAAAATTTTACCAACTATTTAATTTATATCACTACACTAGTAATAACTCTATATATCAAAATTAAGTATACATGCAAATACAAATACAAATACATATACATATACATATACATACATATAAGAGACACATTATATTTAGATATAAATAAAAAGGGTCATAAAAAATATATTTGTATAGAAATAGTTGGGGTTACCTATGATGGTTAGGCCAAATGGCTATTATCTTCTCCACCTAGGTTCAAGTCTCCACTAATAATGCCTTGATAAATATTGTTGTAATAGACAATGGGTGTAGTTTTGTCTTTGGTTATCACATTATTCTAATGCACTAAAGTTTTTCCCCCAAGGAGGGTTCCCACAAGTGGGTAACACCTGCACCCCACCTTGATGTAATTCCCCCTCACATGAAAGGGAGCTATGGATCCCACTACACTTGGTGTATTAAATGCACTCCATTCACTTCATAGATCATGGCACAAAGCTCACACAAGGATAAATTTAATTTGAATATTGCAGGTGGCATAGGGCAGCACAAGAAGACTTCGCAAGATAATTCTATCAAATTAGAAGAGCCGAGGGAAAATATTGAAAACATAGGATGACAGTTCAAATGAAAGGGAACTAAGGATCCCACTATACTTAGTGCATTGCATGCATTCTCTTCACTTCATTAATCATGGCATGAATCTATAAAAAGGATAAATTCCATTTGAATATTGTAGGTGGCATAGGAAGACACAAGAGGACTCAACATTGGTCATCACATGTGTCCAACACAAGGATAAATGCCATTTGAATATTGAAGGCGACATAGGGAGGCACAAGAGGACTCAATAGGAGGATTTTATCAAATTGGAAAAGGTGGATGAAAATACTGACACTATAGATAATAGGATGTCAATCATCATTGCCTTGTCCTCAGATGAGGATATTGTCCAACAAACATAGATACCTAAATATTTTGCTCAATAGTTGTTATGACTCATTATCTTTTTCCTTGAAAAATAGTAATATTTTTTTTCTTCTCAGTTTGATGCATGTAAGTTTTTATTTACAAGGTGATATAGTTTTATTAGGTCTTGAAATCCTTAAAACTATAAACTTATATTACTATTTGGTTTCCCTTAAAGAAAATTGGTTGCAAAAATAATTCAATTTATGTAAAATGCTCATTTGATGTAATGTCAGGGGATTAATTTCATATCTATCTATATATATGAAAAATTGTCTTTTTACATTTCCATTTCCCCATAAGTTGGTTGTGAGTTCAAAATTTTATAGATTTGAGATAAATTACAACCAACTTAAATACCTCTTAAAGGATAAATGCATTTAATCTCTTAAAAAATATAAAAAGTCATTTTTACCTTTATAAATGTAAGAATCTGAGTATGAATTTAGCTCAAATAATACACATATTATGTATAATTTTAAAATTTATTTAAGTTATTGAAAACTATAATTAAAAGAATTTTAATTTCATAGATTTTACATCGTATTCTAAATTATTAATATTAACTTTAATTTTAATGTGCTCCTGTTTGGCATGACTTTGATAGAAACATGTTTTCCGATATTATATTCCTTGTGAATCCTTTTTTATTCTAAATAGATTTTTTGTCTATAGTTGTTTTTTATTTTTTCCTTAAATTCTAAGCACCTAGTCCATATCTTTTAAGAGATTAGGTCCCAAAAAATGTTTTTATTTTGATTGACTCCAACTGAATGGAATATAACATTTTTTTCTATAAAATAATTTAAATGGAGTCATTTTAAGAGATGGTTGATAATTTTTATTATATGAAAATTCAATTAGATTTAAGTAATCTTCCCATTTAGTGCGTTGATCCATGCATATATGTAGATCATGTCTTCATGGATCTAGTTAGTTCTTTCATTATGTCCATTAATTCAGGGAATTAAGAAGTATTAAAATTCAATTTTGTGCGTATCTAGTGAAAAGTGTCTTCCAAAAATTTGATGTAAAAATTTCATCTCTTTCAAAAATGGTTATCATTGATACCTCATGAAGTCTAAATATCTCCCTCACAAAAATAATAGCTAGATGAATAGCTTTGAATGATAATTACACTAGGATAAAATGAGTTGACTTACTCAACTTATCAACTACAACCATGATAAAATCATGTTGTCTTCCAGTTCTAGGTAGCCCTGTAGTAAAATCTAAGGAAATACTTTCCCATTTCCACTCAGGAATAACTAAGGGATTTAATATCCTGGTAGGATGTTTATGTTCCATGTTAACATTTTGACAATGTAGACATTTTTTCAAATACTCAACCACTTCTTCTTTCATCCATGTCATCTTTCCCTAATGTTGTGATAAGTTTTTCGTATCTTGGATGAGCTGAAGAAGGCATTTTATGATAATCTTCTAGCATCAATTGTTAAACTTATGCACATTTGGAATATAAATTATATTTTCAAAATTCCACATGCCACCACTATTTAGAGAAAATTTGACCCTTATGTTGGCCCAGTTTCATTATCAAATCTATGTGTATTTGTTTATATTCTTGACCTTTTAACATTGTGATTTTGATCTATTCATTAAGGGTTGTTTAAGAATTTCTAACAGAGCACCTAAAAAACTAATTTAAACTTATGGTTAATGCATCTACAATTTTTTTTCTTTTCCATTAGTGTCCTTGATGTCGAAATAAAATTGACTAAGAAAATCAAACTAGCTTGCTTGCCTTACATTTAAATCTAGCTGACTAAAGAAATGTTTTAGGCTGATATGATCAATTACTAATGTGAATCTCTTTCCAAAAAGGTAGCTTTGCCACATTTTTAGAACATAAATTACTACAACTAACTCAAGGTCATACATATCATAATTATTTTTATTCTTCTTTAGCTTCCTAGGATCATGAGGTATAACATGGCCATCTTACATTATCACTCCACCTAATCGTTCCATGAAAGCATATGTGCACACCATAAAATATTTATTAGGATCAACAATATTAATTATAGGAGCTACAGTTAGCAAATATTTCAACCAATCAATACTTTCTTGAAATGTTTGGGTCCAGATAAATTTTACTCCTTTATTTTATAATGATATGCTAGAGTAACCCAAGTCGGAGAAACCTTCAATTAACCTATGGTAATAACCTATAATTCCCATAAAGGATTTTATTTCATATACATATTTAGGAATAATGCAATTAAGGATTTTTTTGACCTTCTTAGGGTCTACTGCAATCCCTTCCTTAGAGAGTACATGCCCCAAATAATGAATTTGATCCTTATAAAAATAATAATTGCTAAATTTGGCATATAGTTGATTCTCTCTAAGTGTTTTTAGTACTATCCTTAAGTGTTTTTAATGCTCTTTTGGTGTCTTGGAAAAAAACAAAATGTCATCAATGAAAATCAACACAAATCTATCTAAGTACTAGCTAAAAAAAAATTTCATTAGACACAAATGTAGTTGGGGAATTTGTGAGTCTTAAAGGAATAATAATTAACTCATAATGGCCATATCTGGTTCTAAAGGAAAGATTATGTATATCCTCATCTTTAATTCTTATTTGGTGGTAACTATTTCCCCCCATACCTTATCAAATATATCATCGATTCTACGTAATGCGTACTTGTTCTTGATTTTCAACTTGTTGAGTCATCTATAATACATGATATAAGACTGTCATCCTTCTTAATTACAAAACGTTTTGGTCCTCCCCAAGGTTAAACACTTAGTTGAATATATCCCTTATCCAATAATTTCTAAAGTTGGGTATTTAACTCAACCAATTTTGGTACACCCATCCTATAAGGTGCCCTTGACATTGATGTTTCCCTAGGTACTAATTCAATGGTAAAATCAATGTCCCTTTTTGGTGGAGACCCGCATACAAAAAAAACATCCTTGAATTCTTGCACCATTGCAAGGCAATCCAAAGAATTTTCTTTATTTTCCTATGTTTACCATTCTGCATGTATTGCATAGAGTTTACACCCCTTCTTTGAACATATTTTTAATTGGAAGGCTGATATCTATCTTGTTGAAATTGGTTTGGGTATACCTCTAATGACTTGTACTACTTGCTCATCATTGGTACAAGTACTAGTCTTTTCTAGGTATTTAATTACAACTCTATGATTTTCTAGTCAATACATACCAACTAACACGTCATATAATCATAGAGGTATGATGTTCAAATTTGTATCTATTTTCAACCCATTTAAATTAAGAGGACAATCCTTAATAAAATTAGAAATCTTCCTTTTTTTCTAGTTGCTAGATATACCACCTAATAATTTTTATGTTCTTCCATATTCAACTTACATTTTTGTGTAATATTTGGACTAACATAACTTAAAATAGATCTTATATCTATTAGAATTGTGATGAATTGGTTTAGAATAATACCTTCTACCTTGACCATATTGGATTGATATCAAAGTTGTTGATCTTCCAAAACTACATTAATCGTAGGAATACTCCTATCCACATCATTTATCATGGAAGCTTCTCGAACATTGTGTAAAGTTTGAAATTATAATTAACATTATATGGGAAATTTCAAAGTAGGTGACGCTCCCCATAGCCCCAACACTTCAAGATTTCCTTTTCCTTCTCATTTTCTCTTTTTTAAATCAATTTGTTTGGAACCTATTTGTGATTGAATCTTCTCCTGGTTTTATTATTCCTATTGAAATTTTTGTTCTAATGTTTCCTAACAAAATTATTAAAAGAGGAATATTTGAAGCCTTTCTTCCCTTGCATGAACTAGTACAAAATGGCTAATTAGTTAGTAAAAAAATGACTAAAATTTGCATATAAATGACCATTTTTCAGTCGATGACCAATAGTAGTTAATTTACAGTATCTTATAACGCGACCAACTTTTAGTCATTTTTAGCTTATTTATTAGTTAGTTATCAGTTTTATCGTTTAGTACTACGTTTAGTCATAAATTCGATTATTAATTTAGTCATTTATGTAGTCATTAATTTCCACAATCAATGACTAAATATACAACAAAATATATTACTACATGATCACCCAAGAAAATCAATTAATGACAAAAGAAATATGACCAAAATGTTGGCTGTGTTATAAGATATTGTAAATAAACTACTAATAGAAATATATATGTAAATTTTAGTCATTGCTTGAAGCTAATTAGTGATGAAAGAAATATGACTAAATTTCAGTTGTTTTATAAGATACTATAAATTAGATACTAATAATCATATATATACAAAATTTAGTCATCATTTGTAATCACAAATTTATCATTTGCAGTAATCATTTATCTTTTTCTGGTAGTTTCATATTAATTATATAAACGACTGATTTAGTAGTCTATATTCAATTCATTTATTTTCATTAATAATCATTACAAACGACTAATTTAGTCATGTATTCATTTTATTTGTGTTCATCATTAATCAATATAAACGACCAATTTGGTAGCTTTAGAGTGATTTTATGTTATCACTAGTAATCAACATAAATTAATTAGTATGACTTTGTGACTAAATTAAAAAAAAATGGCATACATTGTGCATGCTCATGTAATATGAAAACACAAAGCTACATATGTTAATTGCAATATTAAATCACATCATCTGAAACTATAAATAATTTCAACCACAAATTATATTATATAAAATGTCAAGTATTACAATATGAGTTTCCAACTTAATATAGTTGTACCACAATTTATACATGAAATATTGTTTCATCACTTCAAAACATTATCACTGTGTTGTCAAGGCATTGCCAGTGAATTCACCAACTCTGGATACTTGACCATGAGTCTCTATGTGTGTGTCTTATGCAGGATATTGGCTCTAAGAGTATGACTAGACCGATTTTCTTCTCTCTCCATTTTTGCATTTGTTGCACCAGTGTTATTGTTCTCCTCTTTCTTAAATTCATTTTTCTTACCATCAACACTCATCAGTTCCTCTTGTTGGCATTATGATACAGGTATGATACAAGTGTTGTACTTGATGGCAATTCACTCAGATGACATATCATAGTGCAATAGGTCAATAGAAAATAATTAATGATCAAAAAGAGGTATACGCAGGTTCACCGTAACAAAGGTGTGTATACATGCAAATTAGCAGACCAAAAGGTGTGTATAACTTACACACGCACTTTCAGAGAACGAAAGATGTGTACATGTTGGAAAACTAAGTTTTGGTCCATCGTATTTGGACTATGGTATTTTGGTATTAGTACATGATATTTGGTCCAAGGTATTGACCCCAGGTATTCGGTCCAAGGTATCGGTTCTACGTGGTTTTGGACCATGGTATTGAGAGAGGCCTAAACCTATATAAGGAGAAGAAGATCATTAGGCCAAAGTGCAAGTGTACAAGTGATGAATATATGATGAGTTACGAGATCTAGTATGTTGGTTATGGGTTTGTGATGCTTTTCTTGATATGAACCAAGAATGCACCTATGTGGTTGATGATGGATGATGGATCGAGATCATAAGGATTGGAATGTATTATCATTATGTGGTTTGATCATGGATAGACTATAATTGAATTATTGACGCATGTTTTATTGTATAAATGTTATGATCTCGGTATGACTGATGTTTGGAATAGCTGCAAAGTTATAAGTAAATATTTGCAAATCTGTATGCCGGTTCACTTTGGTAAAAGCGTGTATACACATTGGTTCGGCTCATCAGAGTAGCGTATATAGTATGAAGTATGATATTTGAAGTTGCAGTTGGATCTGGTTGTTGTTATAGAATTCTATGGTCTGCTCTATGTTCTGGTGACTACTTTTTGTTGACAGGGTTTCAGTGTTTCAGTGTTGGGTGATTTAGAGATTGATCATGCAGGTGTAGTTGATGGTTGGATTGTAGTGGTGATTAATTTTGTGCTTCAATGTTGTTGATGGGTCTAGTATGAAAATTGGATGAAACGTGGCCTTCAGATTATGGTGTTGTGCTTCAGGAGTATCCAGTATGAAAATTTATGAAACGTGGTCCCTGGAATAAAAGAGAAGGTCGTAGCCTTCTATAAGCTGACGCCTACGTACTAGTAAATATATCAGCTAGTACAAGAGCTAGAGGGTTGCAGCTTCCTTCTAGTAGAATATGGAGAACGAGAGAAGGTTGTAGCCTTCTGTAGGTGGGTACCTACACACTGGTATGAGTCTGCGCTAGTAAAAGATTGTAAATAGGTTTTTCTTATATTAAAGGAAAATGGCAGTAGGTGGTTTCTGTCCCGCGTTGGGTTTCCACCTTATATCATGGTGTTCATGTGTTTTTCTTATGTGTGATGACCTTTTCTGTTTTACTGCACCTGTTTACTGTTTTAATGGGTAATGAAGTCCTGATGCAATAATTAAAGATCAACATATAATGGATTAACTGAATCATAATTTTACTGGATATAAGATAGTTGCATTAAACATAGTTACGTGTACAAGCAGGTTCCCTTAGCTAAAGTAGCATATATGAATCTAATTATGGAAATGAAAAAGTTAGTGATTTTCTAACACTGATTCACTCCCCCCTCTCAGTATTATTTTCAACAATTGGTATCAGAGGAGGCCCTTTGCTAGAAGCTTTATCACTTGAAGGAGATCCATAGAAATAATGGGAAAGAAGCAAAAGAAGAAAGCACCTCAGAAGAAGAACACAACTCAAAGGAATAGTGACAAGAGAAGAGACAATTGGCCATTAGGTGGAAGTAAGGGTTCAGATTCCGAATCACCTAAGATTGAAGATGAACAAGCAAATGAAGCATCAGATAAAATCATAGATCAACAAGATCTATGTAACAAAAGGGAGTGTGCCCTCAAAGAAGAAATTACCAGATTAAAATCTTTGATGGAGTGTGCCTTCAGAGTACGTCAAATGCTGCAGGAGCAGAATGAAGAACAAGAAAATGAGATTCTCAAATTAAGGCAACAAGTGGAAGAAGGAAGAAAGGCTGCAGAAATCCTGAAGAAACAACATCTAGAAAAGGGAAAGCAAGATCAGATTGAGGTAAATATCTCATAGATAAATTAGAAGAAAAGGATAAATTGTTATGATTTCAAGACAATACTAAGATTTTGGATGATATTCTTAGCAGTCAAAGATCCCCTACTATCAAAACTGGTCTTGGTTTTCATGAATCTGTTGAAGGGGAATCTAGCTATCAGGGTGAGGCAAGGAAATCTAATGCAAAAATTGAAATACTCAACAAGGAGATAAGAGGTCAACCACATCAACAACCAAGGAAGGAAATTTGTCAAAAAAAATCTTTTACTCCAAACTATGGAAGTGATATTCGGTTATTTTCTCAGATGAATAATGTTGAGTGTTATGTATGTCATAATCTTGGACATGTTGCAGCGATATGCAGAAGTAGAATGGTGCAAGGTCATCATACAAAAAGATCATCACATTCCAAGTACTTCAAGGGATATTGTTTTTCTTGCAATATGTTTGGTCACAAAGCCATTGAATGCTACAGAAGGAATATGAAACATGTAAGATGCTATGCATGTAACAAGTTTTGACATATAGCAAAGGAATGCAAGAACAAAGTATGGGCACCATACCAAAAGGAGAAAATATCATCATAGTCGAAGATATGGAAGAAGAAGGAAGTACAATCAGAAAGATGTGGCATAGCAAAGTATATAGACATGACAGACTCAGAGGGAGTTGAAAGTGTGAAACTTCAGTGTTCTAAATCTCATATGTAGGTTTCATGAAGACAAGTCGTGTATATACACGAGTTCAAAGCTATACAGTCGTGTATATGATGGGTTGAGCAAAAGCAGTGGAACAGACTGAAGAAAAAGAGGCTGATATGGTTCAATCAATTATTTCTTCTGTTTGATGATGGTTATAATCTGTTGATGATGTGTGGAAATGTGTTGATACTCATAAGATGTTGTTTACAAGTGTTTTTGATCCTAACTTGAAGTATATCTGATTGATGATGAAGCCTTAATACTTCTTGCTAATATATGCACGATCAGATCCGACAGTGAACAGATGGAACAAGTTCAGGAGGAGCATATATTTCGAATAATGCATTGTTGGCATTATGGTTAGAAGTCTTTTGTGATAATTCTTATGATACATCTTACTACATATTTTTGGTTGATCAAGAAAATGGTATTGCAAGTTACAGGGTGATGATGTCGCTGACAAATGCGTATGGTGCAGATCATATATGGTGTATGATAGTTGCTGATGACTATCATGGTCTTATTTAGATTGTTGGTCTTTGTTATAAAAGTCGTGTATATCATTTGATGTAAAGGTCATGCAAAGACCTAATTTGTACCCTCACTATGCATGGGAGGATGATGTAATAATGTCTATTTCAGTCATGTATAAGCATTTGGTATATCCCCACTTGGATGGGTGGATGAGTAAAAAATGGTGTATCCCCACATGGTTGGGAGATTGATGTATGTATGAGTCATTCGTGATAGGAAGGTCACACTCACTTAGTTCAGTTGTAGAGTCATGATATTCTTTTGAAAAATATTTTTGCAGACTCTGCATGTGCTGAGGTGGAGCATGCACGGATTGGTACATCTTGGCATGTAAAAAGGGGGAGTTCGATTAGAGGATTCTACATGTGCTTAGGGGGAGCATGGATGGATTGGTACATCTTTGCATGTACAAAGGGGGAGTTCGATCAAAGAATTATGCATGTGCTCAGGGGGAGCACGGATGTATTGGTACATCTCAGCATATACAAAGGGAGAGCTCAATCAAAGATTTCAACACGTACTGAGGGGGAGTATGGATAACATAATAATTATCAAAGCGAGAGAATATCATGGTCCACCCTTTACCCTTGATGTCAAAGGGAGAGAGTGACTTGGTGTGGTTGTTGTCTTCAAGTCCAATGGGGGTGATTGTTGGCATTATGATAGATATATGATACAAGTGTTGTACTTTATGGAAACACACTCAGATGACAGATCATAATGTAGTAGGTCAATAGTAAAGAATTAATTATCAGAAAGAGGTATACGTAGGTTCACCATGACAAAGGCATCTATAAATGCGGGTTAGCTGACCAAAAGGCGCATATAACATACACATGCACTTTTGTAGAAGGAAAGGCATGTACATGTTGGAAAACTAATTTTTGGTCTATCATATTTGGACCATGGTATTTTGGTATTGGTCCATGGCATTTGGTCCGAGGTATTGACCACAGGTACTGGGTCCAAGGTATCGGTCCTACGTGGTTTTGGACCATGGTATTGAGATAGGCCTAAACCTATATAAGGAGAAGAAGATCATTAGGCCAAAGTGCAAGTGTGAAAGTGATGAATATCTGATGAAGTGTGAGATCTATTATGTTGTCTATGGGTTTGAGATGCTTTGCTTGATCTGGACCAAGGATGCAACTATGTGGTTGATGATGGATTATGGATCGATATCATAAGGCTTCGAATGTATTATCATTATGTGGTTTGATCATGGATAGACTAGATCTGAATTATTGACGCATGTTTTATTGTATAAATGTTATGATCTAGGTATGGCTGATGTCTGGAATAGTTGTAAAGTTATGAGTAAATATTTGCAGATCTGTATATGGGTTCACTTCGGTAAAATAACGTATACACGCTGGTTCAGATCATCAGAGTAGTGTATACAGTATGAAGTATGATACTTGAAGTTGCAGTTGGATCTGGTTGTTGCAAAATTCTGTGGTCTGCTCTGTGTTCTGGTGACTATGTTTTTTTGACAAGATTTCAGTGTTTCAGTGTTGCGTGATTCAGAGAATGATAGTGTAGGTGTAGTTGATGGGTGTATTGTAGTGGTGATTAATTTTGTTCTTCAATGTTTTTGATGGGTCCAGTATGAAAATTGGATGAAACGTGGCCTTCATATTATGGTGTTGTGCTTCAGGAGTATCCAGTATGAAAATTTATGAAACATGCCCCCTGGAAGAAAAGAGAAGGTCGTAGCCTTCTATAGGTCAGTACCTACGTACTAGTAAATATATCGGCTAGTACAAGAGCTAGGGGGTTGCATCTCCCTTCCAGTAGAAGCTGGAGAGCAAGAGAAGGTTGTAGCCTTCTACAGCTGGATGCCTGCGTGATGGTATGAGTCTACGCCAGTACAAGATTGTAAAAAGATTTTTCTTAGATTAAAGGAAGATGGCAGCAGGTGGTTTTTGACCTGCATCGAGTTTCCACCTTATATCATGGTGTTCATGTGTGTTTCTTATGTGTGATGATATGTTATGTTTTACTGCACCTGTTTACTATTTATATGGGTAATGAAGTTCTGATGCAATGATTAAAGATCAACATATAATGGATTAACATAATCATAAGTTTACTGGATATACGCTAGTTGCATTAAACACAGTTGTGTGTACATGCAGATTCCCTTAACTGAAGTAGCGTATATGAATCTGATTATGGAAATGAAAAAGTTAGTGACTTTTTAATATTGATTCACCCCCCCTACCCCTCGCTCTCAGTATTATTTCCAACACCTCTCTTGAAAACAAAAGAAGATACAATGAAGAGTATAAGACATGAAAGACGATGAATAATGGAATATAAAATAAAGTAGACTATAAATATTCATATGACCTATACCTCAACATCAATAATGTCAATGCCATTTTCCCCATAAAAGTAAGTAAATCGAACAAGTTTTCTTCACTTGGGTGATAGTGGCCACTATGTGGCTAGATGAGCTATATAAACAATGAAAATAAAACATCACCATAGAAAATAACACAATAACTTAGTATTTAGCCTTCACAGAAATCTTAAGCACAATCATGCCAACTTACATGCTAAAAAGCTCAGGATGTGGATAATTTGTAATAACAAACAATATGAGGTGTGATGTCTAATCCTTATTTTTTTATACACAAAAACATTTCATTCTCTAACACATGAACTTGGTTAAGTATGTAGACAACTTGTGCTCAAATAACAACATGAAAGTAAAATTTTCTAATAGTCATGAAAAATATTTTAACACAAAAAATGAAAAGGACTTCAAATAATATCATGTAATCCTAATGTCATCTTCAAGCTTTGGACGTTGTTTAAAGGGACATTATAGAAAGTATTTTCAATTTCATAGTTAAAAGACAAAACAAAACCAAAGAAAACATTCAAAATACGATAAAATAAAAAAGAGGGGATATCATGGAATGGACATTGCAATTATAAAAAATATGTTTACCTGTCCATTGGTGTCTTATCTAGCATTGCTAAAACATTTGTTTTCCCAAAATAACCTTGAGGTGAAAGAATCACAACACCAAATACCATAGTAATCCTTACTCAAAACATTTCAAAAGTTTATGGCTCAAGTGACTCAAATCGTCTTGTATTGGAAAACCAAATGATGTACAAAGTGAACTAGCATAAGCTATTTTTTCTAGAAAATCCTTCACTATTGAATTTGGAGATATTTTTTGCACAACCATCTATTTAACATCAATAATCAATCCTTTATTCATGAAATTGATATGATGATATAAATTTAAAACAACATATATAAAAATTGTGTAAAAAATTAGCAAATGAATTTCGAAACAAGGAGATCAGAAAATGAATTCATACTATGTTACTAATGGCTAATGAATTTCAAAACAAGAAGATTAGAGAATCAATTCATATTGTTTTTCCAAGGCATTTTTCTCTTCTTTCTTCAATTCTTGCTTATTCCCATCAATATTGAGCTCCACTTCTGAAAATGAAAGAAGATACAATGCAATGTATAATATGTGAAAGACAATGAACACTAGAATATAATCTAAAGTAGACTATAAGTATTTTATAATAGAAAATTGCCAAGAAAATTAAAAAGATAAACATAGTCAAAAAAATTAATAAAAATCTCATTTATATGTTGACTCCCATATAGCCTTCCATTTTACAAGGTCCAAAATTAGCCTTATAGATTATTTGTCTAGTAAAAAAAAAATAAAAAAAAATGTAGTGTTATATTCATTAAGAGTTTCCAATTTAGGGCTAAATTCCACATAATTATCCAAAAAGTGCTTCCCCTAATTTATTACAAGAATTTCCACATTTAGGGGCTAACTTTTTCCATGATATGTATCTTGCTGTCCTCATATGTAGAGCCTGGTGGTAGTTATGTAGGTTGTATTTGTACATAAATGAACAAAAATGCCAAAAATGTTGAAATTAACTAACTTGTAAGGTATTTTTCCTATCATTAAAAAATTTAAGTGGTTTTATTTCTTATTATTTTTCTCTCTTTTTATAAACAAAGACATAATCAACAATTAGCGGGATTGGAAAAACCCCTATAGTTTGGAAGGACTAATATGTGCTTTGGAAATATTTCTGGTAGTTTTTGAGGCATTTATAAGTTGTTTTGGTTTACATTTCTAACAGTGAAATATCACTGGAGGAGGAGTTCCCTACTACTTAGTTGTTGACAAATGCATTCCCTCCTATCTTAGAGATTATCTTATCTAATCTTGCTTGGAAAGAATGTGTTGGCTTGTTAGTAATATTTTCTTAAGTCCTCTTTTTACTAAATTTTCACATAACATGCACACAAAATTTGTAGAGTGTGTGTCTGTGAGACCATGTTTGAGAAATTTTGGAAGGAAGTTGGAGGCAATTGATGATGAATCTCTTTACATTCGAGGTAAAGGAAATAGCTCATTGATCAACTATTGGTGCCTTGGGGGGGGGGGAGTGGTGGTGGGGCAAGCTATTAGCTTGTGCCAAGAGTTGTCGAGAGTTGAGGTTCATGGTTTCAGTGATCTAAATTTGGAAATATATGAGGTATTTGTTAAAGTGAGAAGCATAAACATCATGATAAGAGATAGTAATCCTCATCATGGAAAGACACTCTTAAGGTCGCAGTAGTAGAAATAGTGTAAATGGAGGAGGAAAATGAAGGCATCTATTCCAAGCCACCATTGACATATAAGGAGGCAATACACATTAAGGACTTGATTTTTCAAGTTGAGAATACTATCAATAACAATCTCTTGGTTTGGAGCTATTATTGTATCTTTCATTAGAAAATAAGATCATTTTCCCTATTTTTTATAGATAATGCTACTTCTCCTTTGATTAACACTTCCACAAATGCAAGAAACATATCTCACCTCCAAAAACTCTTTACATTCAACTCATCTCATAGGGACACTAAGATTACCATTGTTACTTGTAACTTATCTTTTCTCACTAAGATGCACTCTCAATAAAGGATAAGGATGTGGAAGCATTGATTTGTGCCATTTCTATTATCCAACCCGAGTGGAAAACCAAAGGAATGGATGAATGGAAGAATGATGAAGAGGTGTGGTCACTCATTCAAAAGTTGTTGTAAGATCCAAGTACATATGATACATTTAGTTGGAAAAATGATTCATTATGGTGCAAAGATCACTTATATATTTGTAAGAATTCCCATATCAAACAAGAGATTCTTTTGGAATTGTACATGTCTCCCTTAAGAGGGCACTCAGGATTTTTAAAAACTTACCATAGGGTTAAGAAGGAATTTCTTTGGATGGACACCAATCTGATATTCAGAAATTTGTGGTAGAATGTTTGGTTTTCTGACAAATAAAGTTGATATAGTTAAGACCCTGGGTTTGCTACAACCTTTATCCATTCCAATTTAGCGTTAGGAATAGGTATCGATAGATTTTATCGCATGTTTACCCAATACTGAAGGAAAGACTTACATAACGGTGGTAGTTGATAGAGTTGTATGCACACTTTTGTGCATTATCTCATCCTTTTAAGGCCAACACAGTTTCTACTACATTTATGGAAATAGATCAAAAGCTTCATGGGAATCCAAAGATTATAGTAAGCGACAAAGATCCCATTTTGAATGGAAATTTTTGAATGGAATTATTTTCTTATCTTGGTACTCAATTATCTCATAGCTCATTTTATCATCCTCAATCTGATAGGAAAACTAAGATAGTGAATAAATATTTGGAAGGATATCTTCGTTGCTTTGTATTTGAAAAACAAATGCAATGGGTCAAGTGGTTACCTCTAGTTGAATCGTGATATAACACTTGCTTCCATACTACAACAAAAATGACCCCATTTATGGAACTTTATGGATATCATCCACCATCCATAACATCTTTTTAAAGAGAAAATGCCAAGGTTCAAGCAATAGAATATCACATCGAGCATCGACAACAAGTTCTCCAACTCTTAAATGATAACCTCACTCTAACGCAGAATCGAATGAAACAATAGGTGGATCAACATCACAGTGAAAGAAGTTTTGATGTAGGTGACAAGATATTTTTACGGCTACAACCATACAAACAAATGTCTCTTAACAAAACTAAGAAGGATAATACATTATCACCCAAGTACTACGGTCCTTACAAGGTGTTGCAAACGATTGGTACTATGGTATGAAAATTGGAGTTGCATGCATCTTCTTGAGTACACCTAGTTTTACATGTTTCATTCTTAAAGAAGGTTATAGGTGACAAGCTTCCAGCTAAAACAATGTTTCCAGAACTTGATGAAGAAGGAAAAATCATATTTGAGCCTAATTCAGGCACGAAACAAGAACTCGACAACTACAAAATCGATCAATTTCAGAGTATCTCATTAATTAGAACAACTTACCTGCTGAAGATTCCACATGGGATGATGAGAATTTTATACAGAAGCATCCAGAACTACTCAAGCATTGAGGACAACATTTTTCTAAAGGAGAGGGGCATGTTTGGTCGCTATAATACTAGTGTATCCACATTATTGTTATGCCCATGTAGCCCCCATATTGTTATTGCTGTACCCTATAGAAGCCCACTATTTTTATTTTTGTGCCCTTACATTATTATTTTATGTAGCCTATGATTACATTGTGACCTCTTAGACCCCTATATATACGAAGGAGGTCTTGTCATTTGTATCATCCAAGAATTGTTCATTTATGTAATGTAACAGAAGTTTCCCCCTCGAAGAGGATAATTTTTAGGTCATTGATATATCTATTTATGAGATCGTTGCATAACATCAAAGAAGTCATCGATCCTTGTTAACAGATACATGTTCTTAATGGTTACCTTTTTCAGCTACCTATAATCAATACACAATCTAATAGTACCATCTTTCTTCTTCATAAACAACATTAGTGCACCCAAAGGAGATACAGTTGGCCTAATGTATCCCATGTCAAGAGTTTCCTTCAACTACAACTTCAATTCCACTAACTCTAGAGTACTCACCGTATAAGGTGCCTTCGATGTTGGTGCTTCCCCTAGTACCAACTCAACAGAAAATTCCACTTCCATGTGAGGAGGAAACTCTGAAATCTATGCTAGAATCGCATCCTAAAACTAATATAATACAGGGTACCTCTTGAATATTTTTTCATCCTCAACATAATTACCCTTGTCACTTGAATATGGACTTAAAATAGTGCACACCCCTTTCTGCGACTATGCTTAGATTGCATAATTGTAATCATCCTCACTGATGTAGGCTTCTTATTTCCCTAGAAGATTCTCTTTTACTCATTGTCGTCCAAGAACTTAATATCCTTGTCATAGAAATTTACCTTGGTCTTGAGGAGATACAACCAATCCATACCTAAAAGCATACTATATGACCCCAATGGAAGCACATTTGGATGTGCTGATGTAGGCATACCATTCAGCTCAAATGCACAAGATTTTACCCAATGATGAACTCTCTTCTTAGTACGTGTAGCCAACTACATGAACCAAGACTATGTATGTACTTATTTCCTCAATCCATACTTATCCACCATGTCAGGATTAAAATAACTAAAATTATATCCAAGCTCAATCAAAATAGAAACAACTTGACCAGAGAGCTTACCTTCCATCTGAATAATGGATACCCGATGATCTTCCTACTTCTTGTCCACAACTACAGAAATCTGAGGAATGTTATGACCAACATCCCCAACTGTGTGCACCTCCTGAGCTCTATAGCTTTTAGGCCTTTCAACCTGATACAATGGAAAATCCTTCTTGTGATGATATTTTCCACAACTCTAACACTACAATGGTCCCCTACCATCACCTCTATTTTTATGCTCTTAGAGTTGTGACCCATTTCCCTTCTAAACTGCATTGAACTTCTTGTAAGGAGCAACATTTTCTTCCTCACCTGCATCCTGAGGTTGTCCCCTCCTTAGTGGTCACATCCCTTTAACTTTCTCATTCCCCTTCAAATCACACTTAGACTAAAATTTACACTTTGACTGCTCATAAAAATGCTTTCATTTCTTGATGGCTTCCTCCAATGACCATGGATCATCAAAATCAATCTAGTCTATATATGCTACTAGAAACCCACTCATGAACCTTTAAATATTTTCTCTCTCATCCTAGGTAAGACAAATGCATCAATAACTCCGAGATCCTGCTAGTATACTCATTATTAGTTGCAGAACCCATTTGCAAATCATAAAAGTTTTTAGCTCTGTCATCATAATGTCTCTTAGACATGTACTTATTCTTGAAGAGTCTCTCAAACTCATCCGAAATCAACTCTTCTTCCTAAATTCCCTTGAAATTCTTCACATATTACCACCGGATATATGCTTTCCCTTTTAGAATGAAGGTGGATATTTTTCTTTTCATGTTCTCTGAATAGTTATTCAATATGAAGAATTTCTTGATTCTAAACAACCATGCCTTTACATCTTCTGACTTCTTAATATCTCCATCAAATTTAGGTGTCTTGAATTTCTTGAAATCCTTAAGCAAGTACTCACTCCTCCTATAAGGATGATGGCGGTGATGATTGTGGTGATGTCTCCTAGATGAGGAACTAGAGTGATACCCATACATACCAGTCCTCCAATCAAGTGTACCTGATGATCTTCCATATCTAACTATGTCCCCTCTATCCAACCTATATCTTGACAAAGACCTTCTACCATAGTATCCATTTGTCTTTTTAAGACATTCTTGACTAATCCTCAATTATCAATGTCTATGCAATTATAACAAACTCTCAAGGATGACTACATTCACCTCTACCTTCTTTTCCTAAGCCCTTGTAAGTCTTTAGTGAGATTCAATCAACCTATAATTGTCTTCTTTGAAACTTATGATCTCTTCCCTCAAACTCCTCAATGTGTCTACTATATCAGGAGAATACCCATCTCAATACCCATCTCCTTACTACCCGACGTATCTATAGGGAGAGTCATGTGAACTTTAGTCTACCATTTTTCTCATCATCTTTAATTCTCTTCTTCTTGCAAGTATACCACGTTAGATAACTAAATATATACAATACTAGAATCATACCTAAATGGCATTCACGGGAGGCTTATCCCATCTGCAAAATCAATCCACATTAGAAAGATACATGTATAATCATAATCATATCAATATGTCAACATCACATATGAAAATTCCAGCTACATACCATGGCCTACAACATGACAACCATAACCATGACAATGCATGCATAACCATGTGAATCTAGCCACATGGGCCAAAAGGGCTAACCATAACCATATCTAGTCCAAGTGTTTGAACCATACTTTGATACCACTCTATAACTACCTCTTCCCATACATACCCACTTTAACCGGTTTGCTAAAGGTAAACATTAACTAAGGGATACTATGACATGACTCGATCTCCTAGATAACCTTAAGGAAATGGAGTCAATAAACTAAGACCATACTCACCTTCTTCAAGTGTTACAGGACCCCAAGGAGATAACCAATCACTTCATTTGCCCAACCCCTGGGTTAACTTTCTTTTTCACTAACCTAGAGGGTTAATCACTCCCATGAAAAAACTTCCATGTGACTGGAACCCTCCATTTCCTCCCACAATCATTGCTTCCCAGTGACTGCAGTCTTTTTCACACAGTTTTCTATGAGCGACCATGTGATCTAAGCCACTTTTTCTGGGCTAGGATCCAGACCTTTGCCCAGAGCTAAATGAAACTCCCAGAAATGATAAATAACACAGAGATAAATCCTCTAACTCAAAACTTCATAAAGGTATTGACCTAGCCTGGCCTAATCATGACAGTCATTTTGTCAAATACATTGAGAACATAAGATCTATAGGTCATGAAAGCATATCTAAACATAGATATTTGAATCTTATATGATGTTTACCAAAAAGGATTAATTCCCTCTCACAATAGTTGCAATAATATCCATTAGGTCAGGCATTAATTAGCCATTCATTTATCAATCAAACATGATTAGAGCCATAACTTGGGTCTTCCATAAAACCATGATTATAACTGACATATAACCAGATAAATAAAAATGATAGAAAAAACCATTAAAGCCACATAATAACAAGTACATCTACCTATAATATAAAATGGATAAATTATCTCTTATTGACATATGCAAAAGCCAACCAAATCAGGGACTTCCATATACAACCTGACCATAGATTGGGCTAAACCAAATATTTCTTTCAACCAATCTCCCTCGTAGCATATTCCAAGCATTAATGTGGGATCTCATGGGATAAATAAATCCATAAACAACCTAGGGAATCCAAAGGTTAAACCATATCTATCATCACACTATTGTGATCTCACCTATATCGATCCCGAGATCACAAAACCAAACTGAGCTTCGATGTCTCAGAATTCCTTCACCATCCCTTGAGGAATTTTTCTCTCTCCATCGACCTATTGAGGGCTTCATGAAGATAACAACATCCACCCCCAACCTTTCGGATTCTTCCTAAGACCACCTCACCTACATCCAAAACCTTCCAGCAATCCAAAGCTCAACCAAGAATGAATCCCATCACACGATGGCTATTTGAGAATGGAAAGGCAAGGCTAAAACCATTGTTGAAACCCGACAAAACCCATGCCAATGACAACAAATTAACCAAATACACACATGTAAATACCATGCATGCCAAAACAAGGTAGGAAATCATACATGCAACCAATTACGTACAAGTATTCCCACTGAATCCATTTGATCCAACCCATCCTTTCTTGATCCTCGCTTTCCTTTACATTCATTTTCTTTCCTTTACTTTCATTTGCTTTCCTTTTCCTTCCCTTTACTTCTTTCTTTCCTTGGTGCTCTTCTCATATCTATGACTAATTCCAAAAGTGAACTGAAAAAGCCCCAAACTGATGCTCTGGTGTCTTTTTATTACTGATTCTTATAATTTCTTCATTTTCCTCTATTTTCCTTCATTTTTCTCTATTTTCCTTCACGTGACCTTTCACCTCCTTTTTCTCGTATTTTTCATTATTTTCATAAATAAAATGCCAATAATGTATTTTTTCCTTTTTAAAGCCTTCGAAAATGCCTTTTCTAGTTTCCCCTTAGCCATGATGAATAACAAGTGATGCCCACTAGGATGTTTTGCCCAACATTGAACTTGGGATACATGTCCCATGACCTTGGTCTTATTTTTCCTTTATTAACTTGATTACATGAAGTTTTCATTTGGGGGTGTGAAAAGAATCATTTACTATATATATATATATATATATACTTTACACAAAAAATGTAAAACTTTCTAGACAATCTTCTCAACAAAAACATTATCACTATAGTAAGACATTATTATTGTCATTAGGAAGGATTCAATTCTCCACTTTCACAATGCAGAATTATAATTAACAAAATATCTAAATCTAACTATCAATAAAACCTAAATTTACCGGATTCAAAACCTTAACACTAACATGAATTCAATTTTTTTACTTTAATTTAGCTATATCTAAAATAATAGGAAGATACTAACTATTAGATAGCACTTGTTTATCTTTGGTCATCTTTTACTATACGTATAGTAGCTTATCATTTCTTCAAAATTATTTTTATTTCAAACTAACCATAACATCTTACATTACATTTTTATTGGTCGAAGCCTTATTATTTCAACATAAGGTGGATGATCCCTTGACTTTTTAGCCGAAAACTTCCTATTTCAACTTAAGGTGGATGAGGATATCTTCACCTCTTTTATTTTTTTAATTGACTACCTAGAATGATTCTCAGGGGAATATGCTCAACATATACTTCATCTCAATGATTATCAATGATTGTAGTGTGTCACAGTGTTTGTTAGGTTGCGTTGACTTTTAATAAATTTAAGAACTCTGATGTCTTAACACCCACCAATTTCTTAGAGATTTTCAAAGCATACCTAATTTTAGAAAAATTGCCTTATATCTTGGTTGTAAAGGATGGAAACTCTTCAACACTTATATTTTATATCAAGACCTAAGATTCTCAAGGATCAACTAAAATCAAAATCAATAATAATACTTTTGTTGCAATATTTAATAATATATTTTTGTTGCAATAATTTTTTTTGTTATTATATTATCAATGGTAGATACAAATGAAGCCTTTGGCTATATCAACCACATTAATATTTTTAATGTGGTTGTACTAGTATTTCATATACACAATAAAATAAACTGCATTTTGTTCAACCACTTAACAAAATTACCCAAACATTCACAATAGTAAACCAACCCAAAAAAAACCACTTCAAAATGTTGAATTATTTAAGCCTCAACTACCACTAGTCACATTGCCACCTGATCATCTCTTCTAATTTGAGAGAAAGTGGATCTACAAATTTCACAAAATGAATTTAAATATATCAAAGTTATGAAAATGAAGAGGAATTTTGTGATTTTTTTCTCTTCGTATAAAAACGCACACTCTAAGGTACCTCCACTAAATTATTTGTGGTTTGATATGGTCCATGTTGCTCACCATTAACACTGCTAATTCTCATGCAACACACTCTCTCTTCCTCAAATCTTCAAAATAGTACATCTCCTAAATGAGCCTGTGTGCTGGGGAAAAGTGATGAAATCAAGATTTTTCACAATGCTTAAGTGGATCTCACACTACCTTATCACAATCGAGCTCTGGTGCAATGATTTGAAATAAAAAAATCCTAAAATGAGACATAAAACTCGGTAAGCGAAGCTATCAGTGTGTTTATGTTATGTTTATGGTTTTGTTTTTAGGACAAAATGGGGTGAGTATCCTGCCGTATTGGATATTTGTATATGTAGAAGCAAAACTTCAGAGTGTACACCCATTGATTGGTGGAAGGTCAATAATTGGATGAGATTTTGATATATATATTGAAGTTGAGGTATGTAGAAAGTATTAATATATTATGGGTAGAGATTCTCATGATAACCTTGTAATAATTCAACTCATAACAATATTGTAACATACACTGTAAAGTAATTAAACCTGAAATAGGAGGATTATAAAACCTTGCACATACACGTGTCATGGTAGCGAAAAGATGTATTTCAAAATAAGATGATTATCCATTTCAAAACTTGATAACGTGTGTCCAATTCCAAATAATAGGTGTCCATCAATTTAATTAACCTGTCCATAAATTTCACCCTTTCATATTCTTAATAATAATTTGTAGAGAGATAACCTTAACAAAGCAATTTTGTATCCAAATAAATTCATTGTTTCATTCAGGATTCATAAATTTAAAATTAAAAGTGTACTAAGGCCAATTTGTGTGAAAAAATCATTTATGTATTGTAAGACATTGAAAAATACATAACAATTTCTCATCCCCAATTTGTATGCAATGTTAAATAAATTATATTCTTTGCAACACTATACTACTTTAAAATTCTATTTTTGTGTGCAAAATTTATTTATGTACTATAAAACATTGAAAAGTACACAACCGTTTCACATCCCCCATTTGTATGCAATGTTAAATAAATTATATTCCTTCCAACACTATACTACTATCAAAGCTTATTGGGTAGATGTAACAGTGTCACTATTAAAAAAAACCTAAATAACTATATATTCATGCTCAAGTGAAGTGACATATATATTGAATATTAGAAATGATATTTATGATTGACTACTAGAAATGATATTTATTAAAAATTAAAGTGAATCTGAATGTTGAAATATAATTTTTTATATATACAGATGTATAAAATCACATTGTTTTTTTATATGTATATTCAATTACATTTTGTTTATTTTTCTTGTCATTTTTATGCTACCCAAAACAAGTTTACAAAATGTTCAAGAAACTCAAAATATATCATTAAGGATAAACAGATATAAATAATATGTATAAATAATTCTCAGGCTTAGTGTTCTTCTTTATGTTGGCATGACTGTCATTTAGAATAGAAATATATTAAAATTTTATTTTATGAGTTATATTTTCAATCAAATTTGAAATTTTAAATTATTTTGTGTTTCTTAAAAAAATAATAATGGGTTCCAAGAAAAAAAATCTTGAAAAAAAATAAATTAGTATGCTTTCTAATTTATTCAAAATAATGTTTAAAAAAAGTAAATTAGATCATTTACAAAAGCCACACCTGCCCTACTCAAAACCACAAAACATTAGATATCCTCAAACTTCAAATTTTGGTTAGTCTCAATAGAGAGGGGTTATAGCTAATTTTGTATTTATGTTCCTTTTCCCCTATTTTTTAAATGTTAGGTGAGGAATATATCAACATCTTTTAGAAACTAAAGCCATATCTAACGATTTAAATATCAATAGAAGATTAAAGCTTAAAAAATGGCATAACCAATAAAAATATATTTGAAAAGTATAAAAGTAGTTGCCACCACCATAAAATAATTTGTGTTTATAATGTACCCAAATCAGACTTAAGGAAATTCATTAGGGATTTAAATATAACAATTCAAAACTATAAATTATTAAATCCCTTGAATATTGTGTATCAAGTAAAAATCCTAAAAACTTATATTATGAAAGCCATAAAACTATAATAAAACATAAAACTTTTTAATATGAATCCTTGTTAGTAATGGTAACAAGAATCGAGGCTTTAAATTATTATATAACATACAATTTTCTAATCAAATAAACTTAATTGATTATAGTATAGATTTTTATATTCCAATATGTGAAAAAACTTAACACATAATTCTTAAATGAAAGAACCTTCTTGAAATTAAAATAAAATTATTAGAATTCATTTGTGAATCATATTTCACTTTAAAAGAATTTTTACATAGATGCGTAGTATGATATAAGACCTTATATATTTCATATATTGTCATATAATAATAAAAGTTCTTAATCGGTTCATCTTTTTAGCTTAATTTTCCATATATATTAAATTTATTAAAACGTTCAATAATTTCAAATATGATCATCTTGATAGAAAGAATTTAGTGTAGGATTTGATAATATTTTTTGGCTTTTAATATTTACATTTATTCTATGAATTTGAATTCTATATTTAAATTTGGAATATAATATTCATGATTTCAATATGAAGATTACTTTAATATTGATATACATATTTTTCATTCCATATATTACTTTTTAGTATGAGGAATGGTTTTTTTATTGTACTTGTTTTCAATACTAATATTTATTATACCTGCTACGGGTCATTTGCCGCATTTTTCATGCTAAAATGTGGAGGTATATATGGCAATGTGGCGGAAAAAGGGCAAGGGTTCTTGGTTGAACATTTCAAATTGTCATTAAATATTTATTGTACCTGTTATTCATCACTAGTTTATTAAATATTATGTTTTTTGTTTTATTACTCTGCCACTTCATCTATGATTGTAACGTGGAGGAATAAGAGCACGGTTTGTAGGTTGAGCATTTCAAATTGTCATTAAATATTTATTGTAGTTGTTATTCATCACCACTCCATATATTATCAAAAAAGCAGTGCTCTGTGGATGCATGCATTTCTTAGTGCATGGGTTGTTGGAATTGTTGAAGCCAAGAAACATGCAATTACAATTTGTTGGAAGGATTATTGGAATGATTTGAAGGGGTTTCTCTCTACTTATATCTGCTAAGAAAGGTGCACAATATTCCAGAG
This sequence comes from Pinus taeda, assembly GCA_000404065.3. Taxonomy (NCBI): domain Eukaryota; kingdom Viridiplantae; phylum Streptophyta; class Pinopsida; order Pinales; family Pinaceae; genus Pinus; species Pinus taeda. The sequence continues at coordinate 378,494 of APFE031255025.1, read as the reverse complement.
TCTTCCTTTTCTTGACCTAGGGTTTTTTCACGGGTTTCCTTCTAAATGGATTGGAGGAACCCTGTTGGTTGAAACTTCCTTAATTTTAGTATGGCTATGGTTTTTACTAGGTAGTCATGAACTACCCCATGATTTATGTCGACCAACTAGGGTTCTATACAATAGTTTTAAGTCTTGTAGTTCAACATACAATTTCCAGTGTTCGTTAATATTTATTTGCTATTGTAAGTTTAAGTTTGGTTCTATAATACAACCCATATAGGTTTGGTTCTTCTTGAATTAAGTTAGCAGTCTCTATTGGATAGTGTCAAATACCTTCATACCAGTTATAACCTTGAGGCTTAGATGATACACATATATATTTAATGTTTCACCTTATGATTAATACTACTTAGATGGAAAATAATTATTTTTCCTACTATTCTTCTGGGTTAAAATGGTAATTGTAGTAGCAAGAAGTAAAATTCCTTTCTCATAAGCTTTCTTGAATATATGTATTGATTGTCTTTGTTGGTATAGACATTAGAGTATTTCAATTTGAAAAAAAATGACTTGTTAATATCTCTTATTCTTTCCCCCCAACAACGCCCAATGTGAGGTGGGACAAGGGTTCTTTGGGACTTTCCCTCCACCCTAGGGTGTTTAGGTAGGCATCATTTGCCTAGTTTCTGGACTATTCTTAGACCAACATTAGTTGTGAATCTAAGGCTTAACGAGGGACACACAAACCATACCCTTCAATACTTTTATGCATACTTTAAGCTTTCAACATTAAACCCAGATCAACTATTTATGAGGTTCTCTATCTTTCCTCTCACACCCATAATATGGAAGACATTTTTTTACTTTTAAAGAAAATACCCAAGATATTTCCTGTCATAATAAACATTGTTTAACTCTTTCCTTTTCCTGTTAAAAAATCCATTATCTCATTGCTATAACTTAAATGAATTTTCTTCTTTGTTTTATAACAACATTATTATCTCAACAATTTCCATTCCTTATTATTGCGCAAATACTTCTCTAAAGAATTAAATTCCCTTTCCTCTTAGGACACAAAGCTTTACTTTAACATAATAACAGTACTTTTTCATTAGAATGTAGAATTTTTCTATAAAGAAACAATAAAAGGAGTTAAACGTCACAAAAGTACTTATATGTCCTATCGAGTGTGCCAAGAAGATTAATGGGGAAGGATAGTACCATGAGACTTGAAATCGGATCCAATTTTCCCCCAAGATTTCTCCACCAAGATTTTTCCCTTTTAGGCAGTTTAGAAATACAATTTTGATTTAGCTTGATCATGAACCTCAAGGCCACACCAGTTAAGTCTAGAACTCTATACTCAAGGATGTTTTTCCAAGGGTTCCACTTGCTCTATGTCTAGCTCAAAAAACCCTTGGCCTTAGCCTAGCAAAGTCTTGCCAACCTTCACAACTTATTATTCAAGGTATAAGCCCAAATATTATTTTCTCTCTATTCTCCAGCCATCGTCTGCCACTCATGGATATATTCCAAAGGTTTTCTTTCTCGAGGATTAAAAATGTATTTTTAATTTTATTTTTATTTTATATTTTGGTTCACTCACCCAACCTTCATAAAGATTCACCATTTCCTTCAAATAAAATTTGTCTTTTAGATACAAAGTTTTACTAGGCCTCTTTCACTAGATCATGAGTTATTAAGTCTTGTAAAGTAAAAGTAACTAGTAGTAAAACAAATATTCACAACAATTGGGGTGTTACACTTGTATTTTGAAAGATTTGATCCCACTCTTCCATCAATAATATAGAGATCCATATTTATCAAGCAATATAGAGATTCATATTTATCAAGCTTGGAAAGCAATCAAATTTATTAAGATTTGTGGTAAACAAAATGTGCATTCGATCCCCTCCACACTTGTTGAATATATGGAGTAATGATGAATATTTTCCCTTTATATAGAATGTTTAAATTTCTATAAATATGATTTATAATATTAAAGTAGATATTATATTATATTATAAACCAAATATATATACAAGAATTTATGAAAGATAAATGAAGATTTAGGAAATAAATAATAAATTAAAACAATAAATATAAAATATTATAGATAATAACTTCACTTAAAATCTATTATTAGGTATTATTTTATATTCTATATTGGATTGGTGCCTAATAATATATTAATACAAAAAGAGTTATATTTTTATTTTTATTTACTATAATAAATTGGATATATATAACAGTCGAAATACATATAATTTATAGATAATGAATGGAATTATGTTTGAAGAAAAATTATAAAATAAATTAAAAAAACATATGTAGTAATTAATTATAATTTGCATTATATGTAACGTATGCTATGTTTTTAAGTAAATAAGTGTATATTCTGTAATGTTCTTAAAAATTATAAATATTATTATATAGATGAGAAAACTATTTTTATTTAAGATATAATGAATTTATACTTGAAATATAAAATTATGTTTAATAATAATGGTTTATGAAATATTTTATTGGATTTTCAAAATATGTTTTTATGTTATATATATTTTGTTTTTAAATATTACATGTTTAAACTAAACATAGAATGAATTAAACATTTGTGTAACATCACTAACACTATTTTATTTTTTATACTTCATATCCATCTTGAGTAGTGAATGAATTACATATTTCCTCATTCTAAAAAGTAATTTTTTATTTCTTTTAACTTTCAACTAAATTAACTCTTTATATTAAGTTTATCTAAAATTGAGCTCAAAAGTGAAGAATTGATTCTTTACTAAGATTGAATTACAAATATTAATGAAGAACCCATTAATGGAATAATAATGTGCTCTCTCTCTAATTAAACAAATTACAATATGATGATTTTAGAATGATTAATACCCACTAAAATCGATGTGGTATATAGGATATGTTTTTTAATAATTTACTTTTCTTTTCTTTTTAAATTTGATATAAAACTTGTTATTTAATATAGAAAATTGAAATATTTTAATTGTGGCTAAAATATATTTTTTTTTTTATTAATATATTTTTATTTTAATTAATATGTGGAAAACAAACATAGAATAAATTACATATCATGTAATATCAATTATATTATTCTTATATCCAATTTTTGAACTCCATAAAAACTAGTGAAAAAAATATGTTTTCCCTCTACTTTCAATTACCTTATATCTATATAAAGTGGTTGGTAAATTAACCTAGAAATCTAAGTATTTTATTTATGATCCACATTTATTTTTTTGTTATTACATTTTTTTGTTAATTTATTATTGAAAGTATTGTTCTATTATTTTTAAATATAACATTATGATATAGAGTGTTTCTTATTTAAAATGGATATTGAAATAGTTTATTTGATTGATACCATAATTTTATCTTATTAACATCTTTTTATTTTAAATATTACATGTTCACTAAACCTAGAATGAATATTTTATTTATGGATAACAATATTTTTTTTGGCTTTTAATATCAACATTATTTTATTATTTTTAAATCTATGTTCTTGTAGTGCACCTCTCAACTACAAATGTTCCTAAAAAATATTTATATAATAAGAATTCTCTCATATATATCTCATATAATAAGAATATCCCCTTATACAATATTTCATTTTTATAAAGCAATTGTTATTAATATTTAAAATGTTACATATCAACTCCATATTAAGAAAAGAACATAACAAATCTAACCTATTAATGGAAAAAAATTATCTATAGATAGATTCGAATATTAAACATTTTTCTATTATTAATATATCCTAAATGTTATATATCTTTTTTTTTTGGTTGAAGCAAGAGTCGGTCCTTCTATTCAATTGAATCGGTAAGAAACAATTACATAAATTACAACAAACCCAAAAGAGGTGTGGGCCTTCGAATTAACTATCTGCACAAAGTTTTGGGCTTCGAGCCAAAGGCTCAAAACTAGGCCAAGGGCCCACAAACAAAATAGCTAGACCTTCAGAATACTAACAATCGCTAAGACCATTCGATCTGCCTTCAACGATCTAATGAACGCGGCTCCATATCAGAACGAAAATAACAAACCTCTTTAATTCATGAATCAGACCTGATCAGAAAATATAGACCACCATAAAAGGATTTCGGGTCTGCTAGGGGGGATAACCCTCGAGCAAGTAGTCCGCCCTAAATCCACCAAATCCAATCTTGATGTAAGAACAACATAGAAGATATCATTGCATCCGTACCTGAAAGCATATAAAGCCATCGTTTAAATTAAGTTCAAGTCCCACAAAATAGCACGATCATTCCTGATCATTGATTCAAACCTCAAAATTTGATGGATGATAGCATTATCACACTACTTCATGGTATCGATCTTTAGTGTGCGATGTGGGCGGTTTACCTTTCTGGCCCCCCACCATGTGTCAGACGCTGTATGGGATCACTCGTAAATCACAAAAACCGCTTCCTGCTTGAGAGGGGAGCGATCAAACGAATACCACTCAATGAGTGGTTTTGTCTCCCGAAGAGGGGAAGAAGGAATAATATGGTTGTCTGATAAGCCTCGATTCCCATCCTTTGCCAACAAGCTCGGGTTCTTGAACCAAAGACCAAACCTAAACGTAATACCCAATAACCTGAGAAACCCATCCACCATACACCAGGGATTTTTGAAAATGGAATTACTCATGTTGCTGAGGTTCACTGATGTCTGCCTCTCACCAAAGACTTGCCTAACCAAAATTAGGGAAATATATTGAGACCAAATCATATAGAACTTGCTTCTATATTTTTGTTTCTATACACTTCTCTATCTTCCTCTACTTCAGTGTGACAGAGAATTTTTAGACTGCCGTGAGGCACTACCTTCCACCCCATTGAGACTCTGCATTCCTTACAGTTCA
>APFE031255025.1:345252-373595 GCA_000404065.3 Pinus taeda | reverse complement strand
AAAGGAAAATCAAAATAGTGTTACAAGTTGAAGCCTCAGGCACGAGCATTAGAGAGCATCTAACGAAGAAAACTCTCCCAAGTATGGGAGGACTAGATACAGAAAGCAAGGAGTCGAACATTGGAATCAGAAAACAACAATAAGATCATAGGAATATGAAACTGTCAAGATTAGAAACAAAAAAATGAGAAGTTGACCAAATCCATAGAAGAGCTACAGGCTGTTGCCTTGCCAGGAAAAAGAACCAAAATTCCAAGTCTGCTGAGGGGAAACCAGAACCGTCATCCCAAAAACTACCTGAGCTTTCACTAAAAGAACCATTACAAAAAGACTGGGAAGACAAGAAATTGTCCAGGTGGCATTACATTTCCATTCCCTGGTTCGGAATCTCCTCCACCATCAGGCAATCATTGCCATACTAAGTCCCTTCATCTCTTGCAATGTCACCAGCACCACTACCGCCAGGAGGAGCCGACAAGGGATGGGTGTCGTTGGAACAACGAGTAATGGCCATCGAGACATAGGTTCCATGAGAGTTGCCACCTGGTGGCTGAGTGTCACCAGGAGCACCCTCCTCGTCATGCTGCTTGCCACGCCCTTCCATCTTGCCTTCGTCTGCCAAATTCTGCTTATCACCTTGGTTGTTTGCCCTTCTATGACCACCCTGAGAAATCTCAGCCGAAGTGCATGTTGTAGCTTAAGGCAAAGCCTCTTCTTCAGAAAAGATTACAGTGATATTGGCCGAGATAATGGGCTTGTTTAGGCTGCTTTGAAACTTAAAGTGGGTAGACTAAAAAGCATTATGCGGGAAAGGCCTGCGGGATGGGCTGAGAGGAGGCGAATTTTCCTGAGATAAGGGCTGAGAAGAAGGGGTTGGGGTTTGATCGATAGATTGATCCATCTGAGAACGCCCCCGACCACCACAGCTTCCACCATGGAAACTTCTCATGCGATGCCGAACCATGGTGAGGCCATAGACAAAGGGCTCAGAAACACAGGAATCTTTGCAGGGGAATGAGACAGCACTAGGAGGATTATAACAATGATCAATGAACTGGCCTGAGAATGGAGAAAGGGGGGCACAATAGCAACAACAAGAGCCACCGAGAGTGACCCACTAAAGGCTAAAACAGATCTGTTGCAGAGAAAAGATACAAGGGATAGGCAGAGGCAAGAAGACGAGGAATAAATAAAGGGATGGAGAGCTGAATGTGCCATGATTGCACCAGCAGTAGCCTTGCTTCGGACAGAGTGAGGCTTTAAGTCAATCTTTAGGTGGGATCACTCTCGCCTTAGGTGAGCCGATTTGAGTCAGATATGAGATGACATGAGCCAGATGTGAGCCTGGAGAACAACACTAATCTGCATCTGGCAGGACCACGCCCCTACAACCTTAATTAACTCCTTAAATTGTCATCTAATTCAGCCGCATCCGAGTGCTCTTCTCCTTCCTATTTCATTTCGTTCTTCACAAGGTTTTGGAATTCCGTGAGTTGGGTTTTAGAGGCCAATCTGGAAATTGATCGTGTGTGAAGATCCAATCCACATTCCACTCCAAGGTTAGCAAGTAAGTCAGCAACTTTATTTCCTTCCCAGCGAATGTGCTTAAGAGCGATTACCCTATGAGAGGATATCCCGCATTCAATGAGCTCAAGCCTTCTCGCCATTCTCTAGCTGTTGCTCACTTTACTTGAGGGAGTTCCTTACATAATTTTGGAGACCATATTTATGATGATCTAAGAATTGCCTTCCATGATAAGTGGAAAGAAATTCTTATTATGAGCTAGAATGAGACCCTGCCAAAGACCTTCCAATTCAGCCGAATTATTGGTATCCCATCCTTTTGATCCTAGGAAGGATAGAAGTGGAGCACCGCTATAGTCTTTGAAAATCCCTCGAAAGCCCGAATTACCTGGATTACCTTCGAGGCCCCATCAAAGTTTAGTTGGAACGTATGCTTGGGCAGGGGGAGCCACCTATCAGGTGAATGACCCAACTGAGGCAGTGATCCTTTAGCAACATGTTATTGATTCCATAGAAGATTCCAATTAGCTCAGATGTTTTGTTCTTGGAGAGTAGTAGGAAAGTCCTCCTAATACCAGGTATGGAGAGAGATGGTTTCCTTGATATTTTGGAAGATAATTTTGCAAAGATTCTCCAAAGGTGCAGAATGATCCTTGAAGATTCTACGATTTCTTTCCTTTCAGATGGTCCACATGAGGAAGCTGAGAATGAGTTTCCATAAGAAATTTAAAGTCTTGCTTTGACATGGATTCCGATCCAAATTGCGTATTGTGGTAGTGATGTCTCCATGTATTCTTCCTTCCTTTTGGCATCAGAAACTGACTTTTTCCGAGAGCTTGCGTGCAACATGACATGAATGCATGCGATGCTTTACAAATTCCTCTTCTTGTCTACAGTTAGGGCACAGAGAGGGCCCATGATAGTTCCTCTTCCTGAGATTGTCCCATGTGAGGATCTTTTTGTGACATAGGAGCCAGAGAAAAGTGGAAATTTTCGACCAGTTGGTAGGGTCCCAGACTTTGCTCTAGATAGGGTCTTTCACCATATGTTCCTTGATAATGATATTATAAGCCTCTCTTGTAGTAAAGGTACCTCTTTCTTCATATCCCCATCTAAGAATATCCCTTTTGTTAGAGCGCTGTATTCTCCTTTTCATTAATTCTAAGTCAATAGGTTGCTGAACTTGCGGTGTTCCTTGTCTTAGAATTTGATCTGCTTTGATCCATTGCCTATGTCCTTGAGTAGAAGAGGGATTCCAAAAGTTTGTAACCTTATCAAGTGTTTGCATGTCCTACTCCAGAAGCCGCATATGATAAATCAGGTCCTTTAACTTGGGCATCTGCTACCAGGAATCTTCCCAGAATCTTATGGCGTTGCCATTCTTAACCTCCTAGAAACTATGCAGCTCAGTGAGGCTTCTGTGTTGCTTGGCCGAGTTCCAGATTAGGGAGCCTACGCTGACTTCTGACATGCATATTAATTCCTCTGTTGGGCAGTTGCTTGCATACTTTGCTGTCCAGAGAGTAGCACACGGGGTAAGAGGCGCAGTAAGCCATTTCCACCAAATACAAGCCCCCATGACTTTGTTGCTATAGGAAGGATCCCTTAATCCAGTGCCATCGCTGCTTTTTGGAATACACACTGTGTCCCATTTGACGAGAGCCCATTTGTGAATGTGACCTATGTTGGCCCAAAAAAAGGATCTTTCGAGATGCTTGATTTCTTTGAGAACCCATTTGGGAGCCATAAGAATGGAGAAAAGGTATAGCGGCATGGAATGAAGAACAACTTTTATAAGGACTAGACAACTCACCATATTTAGGGCTCTATGTGTCCAAGGGGAAAGGCAAGCCTCCAATTTTTCTAAGAGGATCTTCCATGAGGAATTCTTTAGGGCCGAGACAGTCAAAGGAGCTCAAAATTTTTTGGAAGGAAGGACGGCAATAGAAAATCCAAGGATGCAGGTTATAGCTACTTGGGTAATAACAGGGGTATGGAAAAATAATATCTAGGATTTAGATTTATTTATCGAAGCTCCTAAGGCATCCGAGAAGTCCTTCAGTAAAGATTTGAGCTTACGACCTTCCTGGACAGAGAGATGACCAAAAAGCATGTTGTCATTGACAAATTGCTTGTGAGTGAAGGTGGAAGAATTGTGAAGAGATAGGCCTCTGATGAGCTGAGATTGCTGAGCTAATTTAATGCTTCGGCCCAGTCCTTCTCCCATAATAACAAAAAGGATAGGGGAGAGAGGGTCTCCCTGCCTAATTCCCCGAGAAGGATGAAAAGGAGAGGAGGGAATACCATTGATCAAAACAGAAAAGAAGGAGGAGGATAAGAGACTCACAACCCATCTTACCCAAGGAGGAGAAAAACCAAAAGCAGTTGGAATTTTTTTAATGTACAACCAGCTTAAGTTGTCAAAAGCCTTCGAAATATCTATCTTAAGGAGCATACCTGGCTTCTTGGATTTCTTCAAGGAATGGATTATTTCATGAGTTTGGATAATACCATTCATAATCTGTCGACCCTCGACATATCCAAATTTCTTAGGATAAATAATGAGAGGCAGCAACAATTTGAGCCTGGAAGTGATGACTTTGGAGACTATCTTGTAGATTATATTGCACAGAGCAATAGGCATGTACTTGTCTGTAGTACTGGGCTGATCCTCCTTATGAACTAGTGCAATGAATGTGGCATTCAATCCAAGAAACATCCATCTTAACTTTCTTGATTCCTCAACCACCTGCCAAACTTCCACTTTTATCAATTCCCATAAATTGTGGAAAAAGTTGGAGGTGAATCCATCCGGGTCTGGGGCCTTCCCCGCTTTGAGCTAACGAACTGTCGTTTCAACCTCTTATAAGTCTAAAATCCTGAGAAGAAGTTGGTTATGGTCCTCTGAAATAATTTTCGCAATATTTCGAGTAATTTTTCTATGGCTAGCGATCTATCTACCTAAGGCTCTTAATGCACTTGCTTGAAATATTTTAGAAGTTCGCTTTCAATTTCTTCATGTGTTTCCACCTTAGCCCCCTGCTCATTTTGAATGTGACTTATGTTGTTATTCATTCTACATTGGATGGTGGTACTATGAAGAAATTTTGTGTTTTTTTCACCATCCTTAAGCCATCTTATTCTCAATTTTTGCCTCCATAGCATTTCTTCCTGTTTAGCCCTCTCTATGATTTGCACCTCAAGAGCTTTTTCCTGTTCTGCCAGATCCTCGAAACAACCTTCAATGATAATCCTCTACTACAGACATTTCATGTCTTGATCGAGGGCTTGGTGAGCCTAGAAAATATTACCAAAAGAAGTGTGGTTCCATTATTTAATCTTGCTTTTGAGATGCTTGAGCTTCTGCTGAAATTAAAACATCTTTGAACCAGTTGGAGGGGAGAAATTGTTCCATTCTGAGTTGATTAAGTTTTTGAAATATGGGTGTGACATCCAGAAAACCTCGAATCGAAATGGTCTTCAGGTCGTGTTGCCAAGACGAGTCCATTGAAGGGAGATTGGCTATTGATCAGATCTCGAGTAAGGCAAGATGGAAGAAGCAAAGTCTCCTCCAATATGAATAGCGTTGTCTGCAGGCAAGAATCTATCCAAATGGGAGGCTATCTGATGCAACCCTTCTCTTTTGTTGGTCCAAGTAAAGAGTCCATTATTGAAAGGCGATCAATAAGCCAGTTGTTCTCAATGAATTCTTTTAGGGGTATCCCTTCCTGACTTCCCCTATTCCTAGCTCCCCTCTTTTCTTCCAGCCTAGTGATCATGTTGAAATCGCCCCCTGAAATCCATAATGGGTGTAGCCTACCAGAGTTGATAGCTGAGAGGGTGTTGAGGATTTCTACTTTATGCAAAGCCTCGTGGGGGAAATACACATTGGTTAAAAGCCTATGTGTATTTGTCCCTATGATGTGAAAAATTGCTTGGATGAAATTCTTATTTGCATGGATGTTGTTGAGCCTAATAGCTCTATCGTCCCATAAGATTGCAAGACCTCCAGATGCCCCATCGGAATCCATGGCTGCATTGAGACCTCCTGGCCAAACTTTTGCTGCAATTCTTTCTAGAGCGCTTGAATTGCATTTAGTTTCTTGCAAGAAAAGGATTTGTGGTTTTTCTTGCATAATCATGTTTTTGAGTAGTCTACCTTTCCCTGAGCTATTAAGCCCTCTGATATTCCATGATATTAACTTCATTGGGAACGATTGGGTGTGGAGTTATAGTACTTTGTTAGCTTGGAGCACCTACCTGACTCCACTAACATTTCTCCTATTTTGATTGTTTGTTGGTGGTCTGTTTTCCTTCCACGCTTTTTATTATCTTTGGTAATGAATCTCCCATCCCAAGGGCTACTAGTCTGAATTCCTAAAGACTTTTACCTTTGTGCCCATGAAAGGACCTCCTCCAGATTCTCCAGTTGTCGGTCTGGAATTTTGTCAAAAATTTTTGTTCTACATGTCTGCTCTAGGCCCAAAATGTCTAGTTCCCCAATATCTATACTTTCGGGTTCCTCCTCCATGTGCTGAGATTCATTTAATTCTTCAGTTAGTTCTTCTGCTATTCCGGAATCAAATTGTAAGTTGTCTACGTCCATAACATGAGGATTCCATGCTGGGATCTTGAGCTTATCTGAGGATGAGGGATCATTGGGTAGAGGATCTTCTCAGGGCGATTTGGAATCTACAAGCTTCGATTATTTGTTCTTCGTTGCCTCCTTCTCTGGGGGAGCGGGAATTTTAGAGCTAGGGTCAATTTGATGAGCTAATGCTTCAAAGTTGTTGCTCGTTGAAGGCTTGGAGGAGCTGGGTTGAGGCATTTTGGAATTTGAAGCTAATTTCTTGTGGCTTTTTCTGTGACTAGCGACTTTGGTGAAGCCATCAGCCTCAGGAAAATCTGGACTAGCTGGGAATGAGGTTTTTTATGATAAAGGATAGTCCCTGAATAAGTGACCCAGGGCATGACATCTTCTGCATCTAAACGAAACATGTTCATAATCAATCAACTGAACCCATTCAACATCATCATGAATAAACTTACTGCATCCGGAAGGGCCTTGTTGAGGTGCATGTAGACGCAGATTCATGCATAGGAGGTATATCTTCAGATTTTTGTTTCCTTTGCAACTTTTATAAATTCACCCAGAACACTACCAATTTCTTGTAGCGAAGTTTCATCCCAATACTCCACAGGAAGCGAGTACAGTCGAATCCAGACTGGAGCCCAACTAAGATCCTCCTTATTAGGGTTGAAGCACTCTACCCAACCTCTAAGAAATAGGCTAGTGACATTGAAGAAATAGGGCCCTCCATCCAAAACCCTGTTCTTGTCTTCCAGGAAGTTAAAAATGGCTGTTAAGAACCCTTTAGGCCCCATCTGCAGGGTGATATGTCTTTTTGCATTCCATTTCATTGTTATCCATCCATGTAGCACTTTCTCAGTAGGCCAAAGTCTTATGAACTTGCCGAACAGAGCATGGTCCCACATATACTGTATCTGAGCATTGATCTGGTAGCTAGGAAATAGTACTTTCGTACGTTTAGTAGCCACGGGCTTGCATGTTGTAGAGCTGACCTTGGGTTGCTCTTTGTTATCCTGTTTTGCATTTTGTGAGTTTAGATCCCTACCGTTCTCACTCTGATCCTCTGATTTGTCGCCTTCCTTATTCTTTTTCCGCCCTTCATCGTCCATTGGGGGAGGCGTTGCACCCTCCCCCTGGGGAGATTCATGAAGTTCGGAACTGTTTTGCTGGGATTGAAGACTCATGCTGCCATCAGAGTTTAGCAAGTCTACAACTTTCTGGAGAAACCTGCTCTTGCAGAGATCACTGAAACCCTAAAGTGCAGAGCCTTCCAGTCGAGCACCCATTGGATCACATTCTTTTCTCTCTAGAATATATTAAACATCAATATATTAATATATATTTTATATTAATATTAAACATAAATATCTCTTTTAATGTTAATTATTTATTATTTATTAGTTACAACATTATGTTTTTTTATTTTTATTATTATTAAATATAGATATTAATTTAAACATATAATCTAGTAATATTATATTTGATATTTTATGTAAATTATTTTTATTAAACCATTGCACTTAATTAAATTTAGCTTATTAGGTTCATTGATGTTAGGATTAAAATATTTGATAATTTTATATCATTTGGTTCATGTAGCATTGTGTTAATTTATAACATCGGGTTTTGAAGTTTTGGTTTTTTAACATTAAAAAACTTGGTTTCATGTTAATATTTATATTGAAAATGAAAAATTGATATTGATATTGTAAATATATTAGTAGAAACATTATAACATCAATATTAAACATATACCTTAATATAAACTTAATTATAGGTTTACTAACATTAATAATCTTGGATTATAGAGATTAGGTTTAAAAAATTTCGCAATTTTGTTCGGTGTTGTAATAATGTTATGGTCGCTCATTTGAGTTTGTACAATGTGTAATGTGAAGTTTTTTTGTATGTGTAGATGGTAAATTATGTTTTTATGTTACTATTAATTTTATTCAACATTAAATTATTTTCTTGATATGAAATGTTTTGTTTTGTTTTGGTTTTTTGTTTTTGTTTTTGTTTTTGTTTTAGGTTATTTCATTGTTTGATCATGGATACATCTATTTGGAGTTGTATTCCATTCGAAAGTCTTGAAATTGTCTTCCTCTGGCTCCCTTTATCAATTGTGATAAAGTTTAGCATTGTTTGGAGAAAAAGGAAGAATGTTTCACAAAACCATTCTTTCTTATTAAGTTGCAAGCATCTCTCTACGAATGAATTTGGATTTATGGTTCCTTTCCTCAATAGAGAAAACAATCATTTTTCTACAGAATATCTTAATCAGAATGGCCACATATCTCATTTTGATTTCTGATTTCATAGATTTAAGATACAAAGTAGAGTCTACTATTGGACCAATGGTGGTTTTATCTCTACCAACAAAATCCTCCCACACACAAAAATTTTGTAACAAATCCATTTACAAAGGACTTTAAAATCATAGGGCTAATATGAATTGAATACTTGGGATTCTTTTCATTATTGGAAAATCTAAGCAGCAAAAAATATGACTAGGTTGTTCTAAAACATATGTATGACAGAATGGAGTCTAAATTTTATGTTTGATGGCACTTCACCCCCTAAGAATGGAGTGTTTTATAAAACCAAATTGTTTTGGCTCTATATGGACAAGGAGTATAAAGATTATCATTGGTATGGGTATCCAATCTACTAGTTTGATGTGATAAAAAATGAATGGGGTTTTTCATTTCTTCCAATCACTAACATACGATGTATGTCATTAGCAATATACATGGATCAGTTAATATGCCTTGTCAATGATGGCTCCATTTCTGTTTGGTCAATTGAAAAAATAGATCATTTACGATATGGTCAACCATGTATTGAACGAAGAATTGACTACTTTGAGGACGATTAGGGTTTCAAATGGAAGTTGTTGGAAGAAATTTCTACATGTATAAATAGAAAATGTCCTGGTTATCTTCCATTTCAAATAGTCCATGGTGTGGTTCTTATGTGCAACTATAGTGATGTTATTTTCTTATTATATGACATGATGATTAGCATATTTTTTCCAACAGATATTGATAATTCAACTAATGAACAGATGTCTAGGTTTTGCTAACCAATGCTGGAGAATGGTAATGATTTTATTGAGTATGAAAATATTTTTGCAATTGCTCCTCGTATGGATTTCGTGATGAGATATTCGCCATTCGATATGGATATGGATTTTTAGGTATATTAGTATTCTTATGAGTTCCTATAAAATATTTTCATTTTATATACTCTCTATGGGTTGTGGAAATATTTCCATTTTTTGGCTGTATACTACCTTTTGGTCTTTATGGTAATAATTTAAAATTATGCTTGTATCGATCTTTATGATGTAAAATATTTCATATTGTTTCCCCTAAATATTTCTTAATTACATGTAAATGTGTCTCGATGCTATGCAATTTCCTTTGTTTGTATAATTATAATTGGTATGAGTTATGTCATACTTGTTATTTGTATTGGTTTTCGTCGTTGATTCTCAAACAATGTTATATCATTATGTACATTTTAATATTTGCATTTATATTTTGATAGTATATAGTTCCAAATTTTTAGATATACTTCCAAGTAATATAATTCTTACAATATTGTATCCCAATAGTATGGATTTTGTTTTGATTCTAATATGATACATGAAAATTTAGACTTTTTTGTTTAAGCCATTTGGAAAAATTCATTTATGTTTTTAGCCATTTCAAAAAATTCATTTTTTTTAGCCATTTGGAAAAAGCCTTATACATTTTGATAAGTTTATATGGTTGGAAAAAATAGCATATACACTTTTTATGTTTTTTTACGATTTCCAAAAAAAAGGTGTTCCTTTTTCATTCTTTTGTGTTTGTTTATATTAGATATTTGTTGTGTTCCATGTTTATGGTTCCATAATGAATCTTTTATTATTCATTGTCGACATTTCATCTGAAGACACAAGCAAGCATACAAGAAAAAGAAATTTGTCACCACGATCAAGTGATAGGTCTAATGAAAGTCGTCATTTATGGTATGAAGAAAATAAAGATGCCATAAATTAGCATAGGAGAGCTACATATCATAGAAGAATGAGTGAAGGAACTCTTGAAAATGATTTTATAATTCCTCATAAGTATTGTAATATGGATGATATAATGGAAAGAACATTTCTCGTTGATAGTTCATTATCAGAATATGCTCCTCGTTAGCATAATTTTGTTGTTTGATGCTCTCCTGAAAATGTTCATAACATTGAGGAAACATCTTGCAATTGGGAAGAACATCATATCGATAACGTGAATGCAAATGTCAACCCTAAACCTTCCGCGTGTCAAATTTCATGTTTCGACCAAGGCCAAAGGTTGCAAAATATCCATGTTGGAGGTAATGATGACATTGTGTGTGATTATTTGGATGATAGTTTAATTGGCCATTTGTTTGATAATTTGGAGCCAGTTGCTTGAAACATCGAATCTTCCAATCCTATTTCTCAAATTAATGTGGTCCCACCAAGAGAATTAGTCATCCCTGATAATATTTTGCGTGGAACAATAGAGGTAATGCAATGATATTTTTATTTTTGTTGCAACAGTGGTTGTTTTAGTACATTCCTCTATTTACAAACTTTTGTTTACTAAATTTATTAGTTATTTTCTTCTCTTGGAATAGGATACAACTTGTTTTAAGGAGGTATATAAATTAATTCCCAAAGTGTTCCATCTAATAATCTAAGAATTGAACATGAAGCATGTCATAACCTTCCTATGCATTCTCCTCGACAATAAAATTGCCAAACTAATGCAATTTTTCAATGTTTTTTATTTTCTTTTATTTTGTCAAATTTCTAGTTGGTTGGACATTGAATTTTATTGCATATTTATTCTCTTCGAACATGACACAACTCATTTCAATACAACCATACAAATTAACTTCGTAGATGCTCCATCTACTGATGTTAGAAGTGAAGAGAAACCATCTCATAGTGTTCATCCACATCGCCAAACAAAAGTAAATGTTCAGTGCATTTGATATTTTTCTCATTTTTTCATATACATTTGGTTGGACATTGTATTTTATAGCCTTTTATGTAGAAAACGTGATTTCATCTCATTAGGCTGAAGAATTGGGATCCAAAACATTAAATTATAAAACTAATATAGATGTTTAATGTATCTGATTTTCTTTCCATTTTTGAATATTTATTTGTTGGACATTTAGTTTTATAATGTATTTTATTTTTTTGAAACAGGAAACAATTCATTTTAATAGAGGCATAGAAACTAACTCCTAAAATCTTCCATCCACTGATGTTAGAAGCGAAAAGCAATAATCTCATAACCCTCAACCACATCAGGAAACAAACGTAAATTTGAATGCATTTTATTATTTTTTTCATTTTTTCATTTATAATTAGTTGGAAATTAAATTTTAATATCTTTTATGACAAAGATAGCTTTACATCTTCTCTGCTTCACAAAATTCAGACCATCAATTTCGAAAGACCTTGTCATAGATCCATTCCACATGCTTCAAATTTGTGAAGGGAATCTCATGTTCCTAAAGATGAAGTACATTCTAGAAGAAATTTTACTCTTCCAAATGGTTCTCAACATGGTCTAGCCGATAGAGATCATATTCACTTTGATGAAAACATTATTTCAATGCATAAAATATTTCAAGCAAAGATAGATAACTTGTTAGTTGTCCAAATGTGCCACATTTCCCAAGAATCATATCCTGAAATCCAGGTTTTGAGACATTCTGAAGGACATGTTTGTAGATGATGTAATAGTGAAAGAGGAGGCCATCATTTTTGTCGATATAATAACATGGATCCTAGTGAGAAACCTTATATTTTAATAGTTATTACTCAAGTTGAAGAAATGCTAATAGCACTTGTGAATCCTATTTTGCAAGTGACACATGCTCAAGGTTGGAAACATAAGTATAATAGTCATACAATTAGCTTTCCTCAGGATATTTGTACAATTGTAAAAAGTCTTCCCCCGCATGTTGAATATATTGAATTTCTAGTTGTGAGGACACATGTCACTCAATCTAAATATTATGAATTTTATGTAAAAATATTTTGAGTGATGGCTTCATTGCTTTCCAAAATCCAACATGATCAATATTACCGAGATGTTGTAATTAACTATGATTCAGTGAATGCTCTGCCCAAAAGATCAACAGAAGTATCCTCTAGGCTTAAATTTGTTGATTGTGGTATTGAAGAATCTGAGATCAATGCAACTAATAATGAATATTTTCCTGTTGAACATTTTCCCTCTCATCAATCTTCTTTTGTTGCTCGCCTACCAAATGAATGAAGAGAAATGGAATAAATTAGAGCATTTCTTGATAATGTTGATTCTTCACATGTTCAAGACATGGATTGACCCAGTTTTGGAACCTCTCCAACAAATGAATATAATACAGAGGGGTTATTAGATATGGCATTCTAAACAGTGTTCCCCACTGGTGATGCTAATTGGTTGCAACCATGTATTTGTAGTGTTCAACTTCATGAGTATGCATTGCATCTTCTTAGCTACTAGGATCTGAGATTTGGAAACCATCCTTGCTTTTGATATTACCTATTGAACATGATAATGTGGCATCAAATCCATGCAACTATTGTATTTATTGTAAAGAAACATTCACATGATAACTCACTTACAACAATTGCATATTTGCATCATCAACTATCTGATTTACCAGATAGGAAGTTGGTTGAGCATCTTATGCAGTTTGGTTCTTCTCTGAGAGGTACAAGGGCATACTGAACTAAGTGTTGAGCTGAATTGACTGACATGATTACGCAATTTGGATTTCAATCTTTATCTTTTACTTTGAGTGCAACTGACACAAAGTGGCTATAGTTGCATAACCTCATGCCCACACATTTTGATTCTCGTTCGTTAAATGAGCATCATATGTAAATTGAGAATGTTATCTAGTAACTTCATATTGGTGCCACATTTATGCACCATAGATTCAATATTTTTTGAGAGGAATTTATCCAAAAATATCTTAAATCTAAAGACTTCTGGTACAGGTTTGTGTTGTTGAATTTATTTTGTATACTGTTTCAACTTTTATTATGATTCTATTTATATTTTTTGTAGTAACTATATCTTCATTTTCTTCAGATATGAGTGGCAACATAGAGGTTCAGCACATATTAATGGTTTCCTATGGTTGGAAGGCACTCTTAACATGGAAAGACTTGATTGGTCAAATGGTTCTAATGTACAACTTGCAAAGAGATTCTTTGACAAATATGTAACTACATTGAATCCACGTGAAATACATCCTCCCAACATAATGGTTCCATAAAGCCCTAGTGATGACCCTTTCCTATTGAATATTGGTTAGATTTTCTCTTGTAATCCTCATTATTAATTATGAAGAATTATTAAACGTGTCAAAAGGCACACAAAGTGTAGTGTATATTTTTTTTTAATGCAAAAAAGGCACTATTTTGACACGTTGATACAATTCTCCCTAGGATCTTTGGGTTGAATCAATATTTTTCATAGATGATCAAGGAAGAAAAAAATATGATCCAGCAAGAAATGATGATAGGCTTAATGTACATAGCATTGACCTTCTACCAATGTGGCATGCAAATGTTGATTTCCAACCAATGCTTTTCTTGTTATGTTGTCTTGAAATATATTGTTGAGTATGCATCAAAAAAAGAAAAAAGGTATGAAATTTATCATCATATGTTAGCTAGAATTTCAAATTCTATTGGCTCTAAGGATCATGATTTATGTAAATATAGAGGGTTTCTTGTAGAAGCGATTTCTAACCATGACGTTGGAGCACACGAAACATTCCATATGTTGCTTAACCTACCTCTTGTTGTTTGTAGTCATAAATTTGTTTCCTTAAATGTTGGAAGAAATGCTTTCAGGAAAATCTCAAGGGATGGCTTGCAATGTTCATCTGAGAATACCTTTCTTCAACATTATCAGAAGAGACCTTTTTTCGTTGAACATCTATCATTGATAGAAACAACAAGATCTTGGACATTTGACAGAAAGCATGAACAAGATCCATGGAAGCCTAGAGATGTTCACGCTATTGTTCGAGTTTGGCCATGATTTTATTCTATTCGTGGTGAGGCTTTAGATGAATTTGAAGCCTTTTTCTTGACATAATTTCCCTTGTACAAGCCATTTCATGACATTCCTACAGAAACTGCCATTTTAGCTTAAATTATTATTGAAAATTGGACGAATTTCTGATATCGAGCATGGCATGTTGAATGAAATCCATCAATTGTTGACAATATTGAATATAAAGAAGATGGTGAATTTTCTAATTAGGGAATGAATCTTGAATATGATTTTCAAGAATGGAAGATTTTCTCTCGCTTCATTCCACCAAATGATGTGAATGTTTTTTATCTTCACACCCTTGGTCAAAGGGACTTTGATATATCTTTTGACTCGGAAAGTACAACTACTTCTATAGTTGTTGAAGAAAGTGTAACTAGGTTCAATCTTCATAAATTTAAACTTGATATTCATATTTATTCAAGAAAAGAGAAATTATTTTTATGATATTTGTCAATGAGTTTCCTTCTCATTGAATTAGGTCAAGCACATGTTTAAGTGCTTCTAAGAAATCAAAGCATCAATGTATTTATGTAAGACCCTTTGAGGGCATGTTACAATATGTATAAAAAAGTATAAAGGTCAATGGAATACCTCCAAACAAAGTCCAAGTCCTCTCCATGCAATAAACGTCCTCCAAATGAAGCAAAAAAATGGAATAAATTCATGCCGGTCTACAGTCTTCTAGTCGTCCTAAAAGGAGGGAAAATCCTCTATAGATAGAGGTTGTCCACTCCATTACCAGGTCAACCAAGAATATCTAAAATCTATGAAGAAAGGAGGCTATAGAAAGGGTAATGAAGGACGACAAAGAGGTCTCCTAGTGCAGCGAAGGAAGGAGAAGGAGAACCAAAGCGAAGGGGACTGTTTCTAGGGCTACAAACAATCACACATGTGAAGAAAAGAAGGTCAAGTCTACAGATATGACAGCAGGGACAAACATTCCATAAACTAGTATTGTTTGGGCTTGAAACTAGGCCTCCAAGGCATCCCAAGTAAAGCGAAGAAGCTTATCTCTCTAGAGAAGGAAAATAATCCTAATTCTCTAGGGTTCCTAACATGCGTGGCAAAACTAGGGTTGTTTTTCATTAGTTTACAGACATATCTCAAGAAGAACCTCGCTGGACCAAGGGAAGGGTGTCTTCATAAGTGAAGATCATCTATAAGTAATGAGGAAGCACATCTCATCAAGAAGATGACATAATCAAGGTCTATCTCTAGACAAAGATCAAAGAAGGAGGACAAAGTGATGAAAAGCAAAGTGTCGGAAGGAGGAAGTCTATGTGTCGGGAATAAAGTGCATAATAGGGGAAGGACTTGACTTCTTCTTGGAGGACATCATAGTCAACGGTCTAGGGTGTGACATTGATCAATAAGAAACTTCAACAAGAGAAACTTACCAAAGGGTTTTCCTCTCTATGAGAGAGATGTTTTAGCCCTAATAGATAGCCAAGTTCTTGTCTTTATGTTTTTGGTAATAGTTTGATGAAACACATGCACTAATAATAATAAGAATATCAAGCTAAGATAATTGTTAAAGTACTTCACAAAATGTTATCAAGTGAAGAAGAATCACACTACACCTAATCGTCCTAGATTCTTCAACAGGGACTTGAACCTAGGTGGGGAAGATAATATCCATTTGGCCTAATCATCATAGATAAACCCAAATATTTCTATACAAATATCATTTTTATGACTCTTTTTATTTATATATAAATATAATGTGTCATGTATCTTTATTTGTATTTGCATGTATAATTAATCTTGATATATAGATTTATTACTAGTGGAGTGATATAAATTAAATAGTTCGTAAATTTTAATAGACCTCAAAATAGTTACTTCATAATACATCACACATTGGTAAAATTATAAATTCATAGAAACTAGCTAAAATATAGCATTTTTACATTTTTTTTTTTTACCTCAAAATTTCATGTTATATTATTCCAAAACATCTCATATCATGATATTCCATAACATTATGGGTCTCAATCTTCCACAAGGGAAAATACAATTGACCGGTAATGTAATATCACGAGTCAAAGTAAAGTGTCTACTACAATGGTCAATAATTAATGCCAATGGAGACAGAGTAACAAGAAGAAACATAAAATCAAAGCAAGTCATGAAAAGTTCTCAAAATCTGAGCAGGATCATGTACACTAGTACCAACAAGACCATAAGCCTTAGTTCACATTGAAGATGAATTTCCGCATGAGCTAGAAAAACATCCATGCTAACCAAACAGGAGCATTGATGATGTTGACCCCTTTTAATCTTTTTCAAGGAGAAATAATGTCATTTCAAACTTTGTACTCCTCTTTCACGACAAAACCTAAAAGTTTCTTTAGCTACCAATGAAGAGTGATAGAGTTTGTGTACCAATTCCTTCACCACCTAATACATTGAGGATTAGGAAGCTAGCTCACTACTTCTTCCAAGATATATGAATATGCCTTGCATTCATTGTAAGGATACGTTTTTAACTGGTGAATTTCTTCACAAATATTGGATGGAGTGACAAAGTGAAATAGGGCTACAACATCCTGAGCCTATTCTATGCTTTTTGATGAACTTGTTGGCATCTAACCCCACCACCATTATGACTACGCATGAATAATTGAGGCGTGTTGAAATTTTCTAAAATTATTATTATTATTTATTAATATATTTCTTCTAGATTTAATAGATCTGTGGTTTTGTATCTTTTGAATCAGTTTTCCTGAGAACCCACAGTATGAACATTTTTATGCCAAGTTTCAAATCCCAACTGGATCCATCATCATAGGACTTATGAATGATGATAAAAAAGAGCTGCTTAGAAGGAAATAAATAATAATTTGGATAAAAATATTTAGGATCAGTAGAATTGTCGGCTTTCAATGCTTAATTTTAATTAATTTAATTAATTATTTCATTCAATTTATTTATTTATTTTTTGTGAGTTTTTAATTAATTTTTATTTTACAGGTGAGTGAAATATACTTTTATTTAATTTATTTATTTGTTTATTTATTTGATTTTGTTTGAGAATGTTTATTTATATATAAATTAGGGATAGAGAATATTAAAATTGTTCAAAAAAAAAACATTTTAAAATTTTTTATGTAATTAATTTTATTTTATAATCTTCTAATTTATTTATTAATTATTAAAAATATTAATGTATAAGAAAATGTGGAATAATGTTCTTATCCATGGAGATTTACTCTCACTTTACCATAAAAATTGTTAATCTACAAATATGCGTTGTTACAGTACCATGTGCTTGCACCATGACCTATCAATAACATATGCCAAAAAAATTATGTTTCACTTTATATGACCCTTGTTCATATGAAATTTATTTTAATTAATCTATTTAATTAAAAGGAAAATAAAATGCATAACTACTTTGGAGCTAAAACTTAACCCTTGATCTTGTTTATACTATTAAGAATATTTTAAAATATTCTATCAAGGTTAAATCCCTACCATTAAGATAATAATTATTGATAATTAAATTAAAAACTCTCTTCCAAAATAAATGCACCAATCAAAATTATAAAAATCTTATTCCAAAAAAGATACATGTATCAATTCAAATATTAAAACTAAAAAATAATAACCCACAGGCGTAGAATAGAAAGTGATCAGGTGAAATATTAAGGCATTCCATGATGTCAATCTCGCTGGCTCAAAACTTCATGGGAAAAACTCCAACAACATCTTAATGTCTGGTGTGGCCTAGGTAGAGTGCAATTTCCATGTGATTTTGAAGACTTAGATGTCCATGAGTAGTGATTTTTCAAGCCTAAGATTAAACATTGAGTCATCTCAAGACTCACACCACTCAACAAATATAAATATGACTACATATTAATTTTTTTTATCACTTTACATAATAACATAATATGTTTCTTATAAAAAAATATCATATATATAATCTCCACGATTTAAAATGTATAAGAAAGCAAATATCAAGAATATATTTTATATTTACAGTTTTATAAACCAGGGAGCTCTCCAATGTATGAGGATTGAACTAATCTGAAACCAATTTATAACCTACAACCTCAAGATTAAACGTGACACTCCTTATCCTATCTATTGAAAGTTTTTAGGTACTTGGTGTATAAGAAAAATATTGGAAACATGGATGCTAAGAGGTACCCAAAAAATTGCTTCTAACTTTAGATAGAACCCTCACCTCCAACTCAAGAAACGGTGGCACAAGGATGCCTACTCTTAGCTCAACCATTGGGGAATAAAGGAGGAGATAATTTTGGACAATAAGGATAGTATAAAAAATACTATTTCTTCCAAATTTAAGAATAATTTGTAGTCTAATAAGGAGCTAGAGGGAGAAAGGAAGCTAAGGTATTATAAGGAGGGGATCAGCCCTGCTCTTACCAACCAAAATTACCTTTTCGTCTTGACCAATACTAAGAAAAAAATAAACATTTCAAAGATAAAAATAAATTCTCAGAAGTCGCAAAGTGAAATTGGATGTTGGTATCTTCCTAAAACTCCTTGGGTTGAAAGAATTGGTGTTCGTATATTCCTAAAACTCATTGGGTTGAAATAATTTGTGGCCTTTTCTACACTAAGAGGGTTGAAGATGGAAAGAACTTTCTCTTGGATTCCAAGACTCTTACCCACATTCATTCTCTTTTTCCCAACATTTTCCACACTTCCAACCTTCTTGATATTCTAAGCCAACAGAAGTATAGTGACCTTGGTATGCTTTTTCCTCTCCTTTTTTATCATAGAAATAAAATTTTAAAGATTCTCTGTTAATCTCTCTCTTAAGGTTCAATAGACTGCATTGGTCTTATTAGACATTAATCATCATGATCATGATCATCATTTATTTGTTTATTTTTTTATTTTTAAAAGAAGTTTTTTGAGTGGAAATAAATATGTTTGTATGTATTTTAAAAATATTTTCTATACTTAATTGTATCTTCAGTAAAAAGATCAAGCGAGATGAACTATTCCCTTTATGGCGATAGCCCTTGCCATGAGAATTATGATATATTGAAATTTATTGTGAACTAATATTCTCAATCAATGACGAATAATTTCGTAACACATTATTATAATGATTGATAAATGAATATTTGTTATTTTCCACATAGGTATGAAATGCATATATTTTTTCCCACCTCCTTGCTTTTGTATTGTATAATAAGTTATTTGTATTAAATAAAAAATAATAAAAAAAATTCTAACACATGTTTTAAAGTTTTACTTTCTATTTTCCCATTCTCTTTAAAAGTTTATATAAACCACTATAAAAAGATGGATAGTTTTTGGCTTTCCAAACAACTACCAGAACTCTTTTCCCATTCTATTTAAAATATGATGTAGACCACTATTAAAAGGATGGTTTGATTTTCATCTTCTATATATCTAAACGAGAAAGATGGATAAGATCATTGCCATATAAAATTGTTGGGAAACATAAAAATATTTTGAGAACTTTATTATGAAGATTGTTTCTCCCCTTTTTTGTAAATTAATATACCTCATCTAAAAGAATTCAAATAAAATATTTATTAATATAAAATTAACCAAATATCTAACCACATTAACAACAAAAATATAAATGAACTTTATAGAGATAAGGAAAAATATAAATACTTTAAATTATATAATTCAAATAATAATAAACATACAAATACTTAAAAATCTTAATAAATATATCCATAACCAAACTTAATATTGTAAAAGTATGGTTTTCTCCTACAGCATCTCTTTCTCGTCATCAATTAATAAACCTTTTCAGGATTTTCTTTTCTAATTACATCACTAAACATAAGTGTAACTTTAGAATTTCAAATTAATTATTAATAATTATTTGGCAGGAGATTAAGATTTAATTTATAGGAAATATTTTTTTTTATAGTAACAAAAGATAAAGGTTAAAATATATGTGTAAAATATTATGTCATTTTGTTTTTCAATTAAATTAAAAAAATTATATACATAAATATTTTACCAATTATTTAACTATATAATTTTATTAATATATTAAAATGAAAAATATAAAATATTTGTAATCTTTTTATTTTTATTTTTCTTAATAATTTTATTATTATTATTTTATTTTTTATTAAAAAAACAACCATTATTTGATTGTTAAAAGGAAATGACTCCGAGACAAAAAAGAAAAATATTATAAACAATATCGAGCATAGCATGAAAGCTTGAGTAAAGGATGATTCAAGAAAACAATGATATCCTAGGTATCTCCCTAGGTATCTACAAAATCCTAGGTATCCTTTGTAGATATATATTTTTGTGAGGATGCTCTGGCTAAGGTGTTGAAATGTAATTTCACCTGCCCACATTTAAATCTAGAAAACCAGGCAAACTTCCCGCACCGCCTTCATGCATCAATGGTATTTTTCGAGGGGGCGGTGATCACACCAATCAGCTGACGTGTGTCCTCAATTGACTTTCCAAAACCACCATGCCCCAGGAACATAAAGCTTGGTTGAGAGGGACCTCCGGGGGATTGCTGTCAGTTGTTCGATTGACATCAACGGTTGATGTACAGACCTGCACCTTGGAGCATTTATCAGTTGACGTGCAGTGATTTTTTTTTTTCACTGCCAGTTTATCAGTAAATTAATTAATGCTGAAGTACCTTCAATCCAAAAATTAATTTGTCGCCATGCTGAAGTAATTAGGAAATGTACTGCAGTTGGTAGATTTTATGTAAAGAATTTAATTTTATTATTTTTTGTTTTGTTGCTGGTTGACTATGTAATATGTTTTTGTTGTTCTGGTGTGAAAAATGTAATAGGGAAAATACACAACAGCATCAGGAAGAGGAGAAAATCAAAATTTTGTGTGGGTAATTTCTGTTGGTTGAAAATGCATATCCGTAGCAGCGATTGTAATTTTTCTTGTTGTTGAAATGCAATCTCCAGCAGCGTGAATGTATGTAAATTTTTTTTTACAGCAGTGTAAAATTTGAATGAAGAGATAGAGTGAAATTTCTTTCTGGAACTGAAGCATTCCTCTGGTTGTAATCGCTCTGAGAGAGGAAGATCTTTGAAATAGCAGTCATTGATTAATGAATACAAGTTTATTTTGGTGTGTGAAACTTTTTTCTTCATTTCTAGCAAACAATTTTTTTTCTTCCCTGTGCAATAGCAAACAAATTTTTTTCTTCCCTATGCAAAAACAGAGCATTTTCTCTGTTCATATTTTTGTTTGAAATCATCATAAATTTCGAAAATGGTATCAGAGCTTATCTGGGCTCTTTGAAGGTGTCAAAGAAGCTGAAGGGAGGATTTCTTACTACAGCAGCTTCTCCAGCAGAGTGAAGACTCAGTCAAGAAAGATTCAAAGGTATTTCTCAAGTTTTTTTTTTTGTTGCTGTTGAAGAGAGTCAATGATTTTTAAATACACAGTCAAGTATTTTGAAGCATAATTTAGAGAGGAAGAATGGTTGGCTCCATCACCAACATCAGCACCAACACTAGCATGGGTATCTGTAATACTTAGCTCCCACAATTTAACGCGAAAAACTATGACTATTGGGCAAGAACCATGAGAGCCTTGTTTGCCTCACAAGGCTTATGGGAATTTGTTGAGGATGGTTTTGAAGAACCAGCAGATGAAAATGAGTTTAATAACTTAACTGAGGCAAAGAAAGAATGGTTGAAGAGCTATAATAAGAAGGATTCTAAAGCCCTCCTCTTCTTATATCAAGAAGTGCATGAGAGTGTGTCTCCAAGGATAGCAGCAGCCAAGAAATCCAAAGAAGCATGGCAAACTCTCAAGATAGCCTATCAAGGCATGGAGAAAGTGAAGATAGAAAAACTACAATTGCTGAGGAGAGATTTTGAGAATCTATGCATGAAGGAGTCAGATAATATTGACTCATTCTTCACACAAGTGATTGGTTTGGTCACACAGATAAGGTATCATGGAGAGATTCTTGAAGAAAGGAGGATTGCAGAGAAACTATTGAGGGTCCTCCCCTCAAAGTTCGATGTGATTGTCACCACCATAGAAGAGACAAAGGATCTCACAAATTTCTCAGTTGATGAACTACATGCATCACTGATAACACATGAGCAAAGATTGAGTAGAAATGAAAACTCATCTCTACAGCATGCCTTTAAGACCCATATTTCCTTTGGAAGAGGAAGAGGTCAAGGCAGAGGAAACAAGAGAGGAAGAGGCAAAAGCCAAAACAGAGGTGGAAGAAATAGTCTAGCAAACACTCAAGGAAGAGGTAGCAATCCAAATCAGAACCAAGGCCAAGGCAGCAACCAACAAAGTGGACAACATCATGTTCAAGGACAAAGGTATGAGAAATCCAATGTCCAATGTTATTATTGTAAAAAATATGGGCATTATGCAAATGAATGTAGGAAGAAGCAGCATAATATGAATAATAGATCTAGTGCAAATTTCACTAGAGAAAATATCAGCTAAGATAATTTGTTGTTAGCTTGTAATATGGCTGAAACAAAGAGTGATAATATATGGTTTCTTGTTTTACAAAAGTGGGTGACATTTATAATTTTGGTTGAAGGAACCTGTATGTTGGAAATTTCTGATGATTTCAAAAAAAATCTGAACAGAGAAAATGCTCTGTTTTTGCACAGGGAAGCAAACAAATTGTTTGTTGGAGATGAAGAAAAAAGTTTCACACACCAAAATAAACTTGTATTCATTAATCAAATACTGCTATTACAAATATCTTCCTCTCTCAGAGGGATTAAAACCAGAGGAACGCTTCAGTTCCAGAAAAAAAATTCACTCTGTCTCTTCATTCAAATTTTACGCTGCAGTAAAAAAAAATTTACATACATTCACACTGCTGAAGATTGCGTTTAAACAACAAAAAAAATCACATTCGCTGCTGCGGATATGAATTTCATTACATTTTCAACCAACAAAAATTACCCACACAAAATTTTGATTTTACGCTACCTTGTACATTTTTCTTCGCATTTTTATGCGTTTCTCCTCTTCGCCTTGCTGCTGCATATTTTCCCTCTTACATTTTTCACACTAGAACAACAAAAACATATTACATAGTCAACGGGCAACAAAACAAAAAAAATAATAAAATTAAATTCTTTACCTAAAATCTACCAACCGCAGTAAGTTTCCTAATTACTTCATCATGGGAAAAAATTAATTTTCGTATCGAAGGTACTTCAGCATTAATTAATTTACTGATAAACTGGCAGTGAAACAAAAAATTCACTTCATGTCAACTGATAAATGCTCCAAGGTGCAGGTATGTACATCAACCGTTGATGTCAATCGAATAGGTGAAAGCAATCCCCCGAAGGTCCCTTTCAACCAAGCTTTATGTTTTGGGAAATGGAGGTTTTAGAAAGTCAACTGAGGACACGCGTCAGCTGATAGGTGTGATCATTGCCCCCTCTAAAAATATTACTGATGTGTGAAGGCAGTGCGGAGAAGTCTGCCTGGTTTTCCAGAATTAAATGCGGGTAGGTGAAATTACATCTCAACGCTCCCCTTTAATTTCAACTGCTGGGTTATCAGTCATACCCAGACATTTCCTCAAAAATTCAAAACTTTTCTGCCTATCATATCATCTTTCTTTTCATCGCTCTCACTACTATACTCGGGCACTCTAATCAATCCTGAACCACAAAACTGTGCCTCGTTACTGTTCTGGAGAATAAAAGTATTGTCTTTCCACCTGGCTATATCCATTGGGGCATGATCTACACTTGTGCTTTCTAGGAAAATCAGTGGGTCATTTGCTTTTAGTTCCTTAGATGTTCCTTTGGATGCCATAGCAGCTGCAAAAATATTATGAACATCATGTAATATCATCTTTCTCTCTGCCTCAGACAAGATTTCAAACCTTTGCATCTCCAAGATATCATACAACCTTTTCTTCTCTGCTCTTATGGCAGATTTAATTCCATATCTCTTCCCTATAATAATATCTTCAAGGGACTTCAATTTCTTTCTCCCATTGATAGGAAGAATGACTTCCAATGGTCATTCATGGTCCTTGTTTCTTTCTATGGCTTTTCTCTCCTCATCCATTGCTTCTATCCATTTCCTATCCTTAATAGCATCTTCGAAATGAATAGGGTCATCAACATGACAATATAAAGCAAACAAAGAATTCATACCTTCATTTGTTGCCTCTTGTTCATAAATGTCACTTAAATTTTTGAGCTTCTTACCTCTTTCATCTAGTGTACAAGTGCTTGAAGAAGCACTTGAATTTCCTCCTTGTGGTGTGCTTGGAGAAGCACTTTCATTTCTCCTCAAGCGTGTCTCTTGCTGCCCTTGTGTTGGTGCTGCTGTTTTGGGATGTATTTTAGCCATCTCCTCATCATTTTCATCATGTGACAAAGATTTTTTAACATTCACAGTTTTCTCTATGCTTCCATCCCAAGCTTCCTCCTCAATGAACTGAACATCTCTACTCACAAAAAACTTCTTGGTGGATGGGTTATACAACCTATAAGCTTTGGATTCCTCACTATATCCAATGAAAATACATTTTTCCCCTTCGTTGTCCAACTTCTTCCTTAGCTAATTTGGAACGTGTGCATAAGCCACACATCCAAAAACTTTCATGTCGGTGACTCCTTGCTTTCTCCCACTCCATGCTTCTTCTGGCACTCTGTCCATGACTGATTTTGTAGCGCATCTATTTAAAATGTACATTGCACAATGTACAACTTTAGCCCAATAATCATTTGGCAAATGCTTTGCCTTTAGCATACTCCTCACCATATCCATGATTGTCCTATTCTTCCTTTCGGCAACACCATTTTGCTGCGGAGTGTACCTTGTGGTAAAATGTTTATGAATTCCATTTTCTCTACAAAAATGTGGAAATTATTTGGAGATATACTCACCTCCTCTATCAGTTCTTAGAACTTTGATATGCATCCCATTTTGGTTTTCTACAAATGCTTCGAAATTGCGAAATTTTTCAAACACTTCACTTTTGTTCTTCGAAAAATATACCCAAGTTTTTCTAGTAAAATCATCAATGAATGTTAGTATATAGAGGCTGCCTGCAAGTGATGGAGTTTGCATCGGTCCACATAAGTCTAAGTGGACAATCTCTGAGAGTGTTTTCTCCCTTATGCTTTTTCCTGATGGAAAACTTTATTTGTGTTGTTTCCCCAAGATACAACCTTCACAAAGGTTGTCTGGTTTCTCTATCAATGGTAATCCACTTACCATTCCTTTTCTATTCAACAAGTTAAGACCTCCAAAGTTGAGATGTCCAATCCTCAAGTGCCACAACCAATTTTCATCCTTTGGTTTGCTTTGGAAAGCCTCTTGTGTAACTGCTCCAATTTCTACTCCATCTTTCAAAACTGTTTTTATCCTAAGAGGGAACATCCTATTCCTTGTCATCTTCACTTTAGCAGTACATCGTTTGTTGGGTGCTCTATCCGTGATGGTGCATACATCATTTTCAAAGAAAACATTGTAACCCTTTTGAACAAGTTGTCCAATACTTAAGAGGTTACATTTCATTCCAAGAACATAATAAACATCTGCCATGGTTTTCTTTTCACCTTTCTTTGTTAAGATATTTACCTCTCCTTTTCCCATAACAGAAACTTTACTATCAGTTCCAAGTGTAACTTGTGACTTCACACTCTGATCTAACTTAGAAAACAGGGCTATGTTTCCTATCATATGGTTATTGCAACCAGAGTCTAGAAACCATACATCATCACTCTTTGTTTAAGCCATATTACAAGCCAACAACAAATTATCTTAGCTGGTATTTTCTCTAGTGAAATTTGCACTAGATCTATTATTCATATCATGTTGCTTCTTCCTACATTCATTTGCATAATGCCCATATTTTTTACAATAATAACATTGGACATTGGATTTTTCTTACCTTTGTCCTTGAACATGATGTTGTCCACTTTGTTGGTTGCTGCCTTGGCCTTGGTTCTGATTTGGATTACTACCTCTTCCTTGAGTGTTTGCTAGACTATTTCTTCCACCTCTGTTTTGGCTTTTTCCTCTTCCTCTCTTGTTTCCTCTCCCTTGACCTCTTCCTCTTCCAAAGGACATATGGGTCTTAAAGGCATCCTCTAGAGATGAGTTTTCATTTCTACTCAATCTTTCCTCATGTGTTATCAATGATGCATGTAGTTCATCAACTGAGAAATTTGTGAGATCCTTTGTCTCTTCTATGGTGGTAACAATCACATCGAACCTTGAGGGGAGGACCCTCAATAGTTTCTCCGCAATCCTCCTTTCTTCAAGAATCTCTCCATGGGACCTTATCTCTGTGATGAAACCAATCACTTGTGTGAAGAATGAGTCAATATTATCTGACTCCTTCATGCATAGATTCTCAAAATCTCTCCTCAGCAACTGTAGTTTGCTATCTTCACTTTCTCCATGCCTTGATAGGCTATCTTGAGAGTTTGCCATGTTTTTTTGGATGTCTTCGCTGCTGCTATCCTTGGAGACACACTCTCATGCATTGCTTGATATAAGAAGAGGAGGGATTTAGAATCCTTCTTCTTATAGCTCTTCAACCATTCTTTCTTTGCCTAAGTTAAGTTATTAAACTCATTTTCATTAGTTGGTTCTTCAAAACCATCCTCAACAAATTCCCATAAGTCTTGTGAGGCAAACAAGGCTTTCATGCTTCTTGCCCAATAGTCATATTTTTTTGCATTAAATTGTGGGAGATAGGTATTAAAAATACCCATGCTAGTGTTGGTGTTGATGCTGGTGATGGAGCCAGCCATTCTTGCTCTCTAAACTATGCTTCAAAATACTTGACTGTGTATTTAAAAATCATTGACTGTCTTCAACAGCAACACAAAAAAAAACTTGAGAAATGCCTTTAAATCTTTCTTGATTGAGTCTTCACTCTGCTGGAGAAGCTGTTGCAGCAAGAAATCCTCCCTTTAGCTTCTTTTACACCTTCAAAGAGCCTAGATAAGCTCTGATACCATTTTCGAAATTTCTGATGATTTCAAACAAAAATATGAATAGAGAAAATGCTTTGTTTTTGCAAAGGGAAGCAAAAGAATTGTTTGCTGGAGATGAAGAACAAAGTTTCACACACCAAAATATACTTGTATTCATTAATCAAAGACTGCTATTTCAAAGATCTTCCTCTCTCAAAGCGATTACAACCAGAGGAACGCTTCAGTTCCAGAAAGAAATTTCACTCTGTCTCTTCATTCAAATTTTACACTGCTGCAAAAAAAATTTACATACGTTCACGCTGCTGGAGATTGCATTTCAACAACAAAAAAAATTACAATCGCTGCTACGGATATGCATTTCATTTCATTTTCAACCAACATAAATTACCCACACAAAATTTTGATTTTATGCTACTTTGTTCATTTTTCTTCGCACTATTGTGCGTTTCTCCTCTTCCTGTTGGTGATGCGTATTTTCCCTCTTACATTTTTCACACCAGAACAACAAAAACATATTACATAGTCAACGAGAAACAAAACAAAAAAAAATAATAAAATTAAATTCATTACCTAAAATCTACCAACTGCAGTACATTTCCTAATTACTTCAGCATGGCGACAAATTAATTTTCGGATTGAAGGTAATTCAGCATTAATTAATTTACTGATAAACTGGCAGTGAAAAAAAATTCACTTCACATCAACTGATAAATGCTCCAAGGTGCAGGTCTGTACATCAGCCGTTGATGTCAATCGAACAGCTGACAGCAATCCCCTGGAGGTCCCTCTCAACCAAGATTTATGTTCCAGGGCATGGTGTTTTTGGAAAGTCAACTAAGGATACACCTCAGCTGATTGGTGTGATCACTGCCCCCTCGAAAAATACCATTGATGCATGAAGGCGGTGCGGGAAGTCTGTCTGGTTTTCCGGAATTAAATGTGGGTAGGTGAAATTACATTTCAACACCGTAGCAGAGCATCCTCACAAAAACATATATCTACAAAGGATACCTAGGATTTTGTAGATACCTAGGGAGATACCTAGGATATCATGGTTTTCTTGAATCATTCTTTACCCAAGCTTTCATGCTGTGCTCGATATTGTTTATAATATTTTTTTTTTTGTCTGAGGAATTGTTTCCTTTTAACAATCAAATAATAGTTGTTTTTTTAATA